>CAXKVX010001807.1:0-30534 GCA_964058865.1 Eleocharis quinqueflora
GAGACTGCAGGTGCTTGCCCAAAAAGAGGATTGTTTCTTGGCATTCGGCAAGTTTTTCAGCTGCTGCTGCTATTTCTTTCTCCTACAGAAAAATAAGAAAAGAAATCACTGAGAACATCATTTATTAGACCAATCATGTAGTGCATAAAAAATCGATTAAAAAGTTATCACGGATGAAAATAGTTAACACAAGCTATTCTTTAGGATGTAGTTGTATATACTACTTTGAACTTCTCTATTTTACAAGTATTCTATGTATGCAACCAGTTCTCCCACTAATAGTGCTTTTGGATCTGGGAATATATTGCCACGAGTCTGTCTCTCTCCTATTGCTTTACCAAAGTTATTTACATTCAAGTGAACTCAGTTTTCTATATAATGGCCAGTTTTAATGATTATTTGTTCTTGACTGTTCTACAACAAACATTAGTTACCTGTTTCGCCTTGGTATCCTCCTCATCGTCAACAGCCATTGAATTCTCCTCGTACCTTAAATATGAAATCTAATGTCAAATATAACTCTTTTTCTTAAACCTAGAAAACTATTAAAGATAAATGGCAGAAAGAACCAAGAATTATTTGTGCCATTCATGCTTTACTCATCTTCTATGTTTTAGGCACTTCCTATCTCCATTTTTTATTTACTTTCTATCTCCATTAATCTAAACCCCAGTACACACAAAAAGCACAATACTAAATCAAAATGTGTTCCTACTTCGTACTGCCACCCTCCCTGCATGACCTTAGTTTCAAGTTTCCAACACATACCTTTCCAATTGATCCTGAAGTTCTTTATACTTAACCAAATCCTCCTCATGCAGTTGTCTCTCCTTCATGAGCTCCTCGTCCAATGTTTCGATTTTCTCTTTTAAAGAACTAATCTCTCCTTCAAGCTCTACTTTGCGGGTCTCGAGTGTCTTATAAGACTCAGCCATGCACTTCAATTGGGTATCCATCAACCCATTAGCCTTCTCGCTGTCTGCCAATTTTGACCTTACCTCACCCAAGCTCTTCTCCATTTCAGCAAATTTGACTTCTGTGCTGTCCAATTTCTCATTACACTTTGCCAGCTCCTCTTCTAGTGTTTTCTTCGCCTGCTTTAGTTCTTCAATATCTGGACCAGGTTCCTCTTGCAGAGTTACCTTATTCTCCAAAAGAGTCACCTTATCCACACAATCCAGTCCATTGCTCTCACCTTCAACAATTGTTACTATGCTGCAGTTCATGTTATTGGTCTCTGACAACACACCTGACAAGGCAATTATTAGGTCGTACAAACCTGTCTCTGCATCAAGTGCTTTATCAACTGATGCGGAGAATTCCTCAATCTTCGAGCAGAGTGGTTGACAATTTTCCGACGACCTCCCATGTATTTCGGTCGCCTCTTTACCGAGTGAGGTAATAAAATCACGAATTTGAGAGAGCGCTGTCTTTAGATTTTCCTCTGTGCCAGGCATGCCGTTCTCACCTGAAGATCCTTGGAACTCTACCTGCACCTCTTTCACAAAGCTTTTAATACTCTCAATCACTTTGCCAATATCACCCTCAGGCACCTGAGAGTCCAACAGAGAGACAATCCTTGTCCGTAGCTTCAAGATTGACGACTCAGGATCAGTTGTACATGATGGGCTAGGACTCTGCTTTGTCTCTCCGTTTTCCACTTTTGAGTTGCTTTCTGAAGCATCATCATTACCGTTGTTAGTGGATTCGCATGCCAGCCTCTCCATCTCCAAGAAATCATCCATGAGCTCCAAATGGGCAGATCCCTCTGATTGTGTTGCCATAGTAGTACCATTGTTATTATTTTTATTACTTCCACTATTACCCCTACCATTTTCTTTCTTTTTGAAACTTGAAAGCTCCGACATTAGAGCATTGGCCCATGATTCAGACATACTAGCATCATCCCCGTCCTCTGACATTGATGTCAGGCTTGGTGGATTGCTATCACCATCAAAATGCACCTCCATATTTGAACCATTTGATGCACGTCCATTTACACCTCTTTGTTGATTAACTGTAAGCAACTGGACTTCCATGCTTCTCAATTTGCTTGCGGTCTTGGCGCAAGTATTTCGAGTAACCTGTAAATCAGTGTTCCTGTTTGAAAGAGCCTCTTTAAGCATCTTAGTTTCTTCTTCCATGCCCAGTAACCGAGAGGTTAAAAACTCATTTTCCTTTTGCATTTGGTAAAAGTGGTTTTCCATAGCGGGTGTAACAGGTCGGCGCATTCTTGGCTCACCATACTCTCGGCCCATGCTCTCAACCTCCATTTTCATCTGGGCCAAAGCAGCAGGACCTGGTAATTTTTTCCTAACCAAGCCCCTTAACCTCTGGCACTCAGCCTCCAGTTTTGCAATTTTCTTAATGTCCTCTGCATGCTGCCGGTTTGCAACATCAGCAGACCGCACACTCATGTTTTTCTCTTCATTTCTTATCTCCAACTCTTTGGCTGTGACATGCACTTCATATTTCAAAGAACTGATCTCCCTCTCACATGATTGGATTTCATTTTTTAACAATTCAATTTCTGCCTCGGCTTGGCATTTCTCCTCCGAGATTTTCATAATTAAACTAGATCTTTCATGCAAAGACCGGGATAATGCATCATTTTCTGCATTTGCCCTCAAGAGCTCTTGTTCAAATTCTGAGATTTTGTATTCAAACTCGGATTTCATCTTCTCCCATTGTTTGGTTTTGGCGAATACCACATCATGAAGCTTCTGTTCACTTTCTTCCTTCACATTCCGAATTTGTTTCATGCACTCCTTCAAGGCGCTATCTAGGTGTGCAGCTCGCTCGTCAGAGGATAGCTTGTTCAATGTCACAGTTTCTAGCTGGACTTTTAAGGCTGATGCCTCAGCTTCAGCTTTTTCCCAACCTTAGAAAATATTAATTAAAAAATGAAAGAGAACCCGTATGAGGCTAGCTGCTAATATATGTCATATTACAGGAAAAGAAGTACTAAAAAATTGTCTAGATCTGCTCACACTGGTTCTGAATTGTGTTGATCAAATAAAGCACGCAATGGTTCAATACTGAATTCTCTACATTTTGTTGTGAATTCAGAGGCGCTCTATTCAGATTTTCATTTCTGTTCCTATTTTATTTATTAATTTATTGTTATTTTATTCATTAATAAATTATCACAGTGATTAAATATTATTTATTTAATTAGGCTCTAACATTATGCTTTGACCATAACACCTTAGAAATCACCAACAGATGCCAACAACCTTAAATTAACAATAATTCCCCAACAACCTTAAATTAAGCTAATGACAATTAGCAACCTCATCATGAGAATTGAATCCTGGCTGGTAAAATAATGCAAGAGGCCTTTGCTTGCCCTCACACTACAGGACGAATTTTGGCTCTTTTTTCTTTTCTGAAATTCTTTGTTTTTACAGGATTTTTATAACCTTCTGCTGCATGTAATGGTTTCTTGTTCATAAATCATAATTACTATGTATATCTTCAATGTACCTGAGACAGCTTCTTCCGCAACTTTAGCATGTTGTTTGACTGAAGTTTCTTTGTTGTTTATCTCCAATTGTGCAGCTGTTAGCTTCTCATTTAAAATGTTTACTTCTTTTTCTAAGTCGGTGAGGCGAGCATAAGTTTCAGGAGAAACATGTATATAACTTACAGTTCGGTGCTCCTGGAATATGAAGAAGGAATATATTTCAAATATCTACTTGCTAGATGTGAACAAAAAATTAACTTTCTAGATGTCAACCAGTAGAACACAAGTTTTAAAAGGTACAAGTAACACATTGGATCTCTATATTTGTCATTAAAAAACTTGTGATCCGTCAACAAACAACCCATGTGGACCTTTAGAAATACTGAAATTACAACTCGATGGAGTTTCTGAAAATGAATTTAAGAGCATATTTGTTGTACCGGTAACTACCGTTCACAGGGGAAATTATTTTTCAAAATATACCTTTTATATTATGCATTTGTCAGAATATTTTTAAAATATGCTTACAGTTTGAAAAAAAAAAATCTGCCTCATTCAGAGAATTTAAAAATATATATATACCTCTAAAACTATAATTTTAAGTGAAAATTATAAAAATATATGTATTATTCAAAACTTGCCCTCCTCTGTCGGAAATCCTAAATCTTGCCCCACCCTGACGAAAATTCTGAATCCGCCCCTGACCATTTCAACTTGAAATTTCTACAAATTCTTTGAACATCTCTTTTCTCTAATCACAATCTTGGTGGTTTCAAGTCCATGCTATATGCTATGAAAGAGGGAATTTATGAACAAACCGGTTCAGGTTGGTTTGCTCCAGAACTGGGAGATGCTTCCACATTTGATGCCTTCTCTGACGATTTCTTTTTCCAAGGCCAGCTCCTCCTATCCATTTGTTAGGTTTCCTTCAAACAAACAAAGAAAAACGATGTCAAATGTCAAAGCTTTCAAATACAGAACGCAAAATGAAAAGCTAACAAACATAAAAATGAAACTGTGTTCACTGCCAGGTGTACAGAAGCTGTTGCAACCACACAAAGAATGAAAAACAAAATCCAATAGAGAAAGCTTTGTTTTTGCAATGCAAATGTATACATGGAACAACAACAACAACAAAGCCTTTATTCCCAAATAAATTGGGGTAGGCTAGAAATGGAACAAAAAAATAATATCAGTACATTATTGAAATTTGAAGGTGGAGATGAGCTTTCTTAACCTAAATATTATTTAAACATGAAATCTCAAGTTGTTATTTAGTACCCATCTTACACCTGTCACATCTATAATATATGAAATGAATTCATAGTAGGTGCTTGAAATGAACTCCACTTGAAAAGGAAAAATAACCCAGTAAGAGAGATGTTTCTCATAAAATTAGAACAAAGCTACTATGCCTTTTTTCTTAAAGGTGGGAAAATTTTATATTTCTAAAGTGACACCAAACTAAGGGAGCGTTCTTTAACAGTTAAATGCTCGTGACAGTAAAAATTTTCATTTAGGGCCATTAATTTTAAGATACATCATACATACAGGATACTAATTTTAAGAAAAAAAATAAGAAATACTCCCACGAACTGGCTTTTCACATTTATATTGTTGTGACCTGTGAACTACAGTATCAGAAAACTATTTTTCAAAAATGGAACTTGGGTACCTTCCACTTCCAGTGAGATTAAAAAAAAAATCAGATTCATTGCATTGCTACAAAGGCGCAACTGTAGATTCCTCAACAATTTCATTGAAAGCCTTATAGTAGTAAGATAACTTCAAAAGAAGTTTAAGTACCACTCATTGAAATTTTCTTTAGAAAAAAGTTTTCTTCCGGAACAAATAGGGCTGAGAACATAGACCAATACCTTTTAAAGAGATAGCAGAGAAGAAATTTAGTAGAAGTTCTTAGTAGCAATTTTGCATCTTAAAAACAAATCTGAAAACAAAACCAGCATCCTGCATGTTACTGTAAATTTCAAGGAAGACCTATGTCAAAAATTAGCTATAAATGTACTTTCTGTTAAATATACTTACTATTTTTTTCTATTTTGACAAACATATATAAATTTATACTTACTATTATTAACTTACCTCTGGTAAGGCTATACAAATGAAATCCACGGTTGAAACTTGAAAGCTTATCCAAAATACAGAACCAAGTAAGAACAAGAGAACCGAAAATAAACAAATCAAATTCGCTAGGAATCAAATCTCAGAAGTACCTTACGAATTCCTATGCAACTAGATAAGAACAAACAAGATTTACAATCGACAAAAAACTACAGAACATCAAAACGCACCTGAATTTTGCAATAACAAATTTCAAAATTCCCTCCTAAAGTCTATTATTGAACTGGAAAGCTCCTATTGCCAGAAAATTTCAGTATAGACTACAGATAATCAGACAGCCTTTTGATTCATTTATTAAAAATTGTTTACATCTGCATGGAGCTCTTAGCTAAAATACAAACAGTACTTCTGTCTTTTCAAATACATCCAAACTGTACGGTCCAAAGAAACATTGAAATCGTGAATCTAATTTAACGAAGTACGAAATCGAAAAATGTATTTAAAAAGTTAACCGATATATCATGTGTTAATTATTTAACTCGTGAAACATTAGTACTAAGAAAGGATATCGAAATATTTGAACTAATACATAATCAAAATGCAAGTGCTACCAAGGAAGGATGCCTTGAGAAATACCAAAATCAAATGCAAGTTCATGTAAAAGAGAATCGGAAGCCTCTTTAACCCCTTAAAACCACTAATAATTAAAGATGCTCAATCAACATTTTGAAACAGAATAGCAGAATAAGAAGTAAGACAAAAAAATTACCAAATGTGGATGGTTAATGGAGGTAATAATTATCAACAGCTCTAAGTTGAGATAATTGGAGGTTCGGAGTAGATAGATGCTTTGCTTGATCTTCACTGTGTAGAGCTCCCTCCTTCAATAGCCTTTTCCCTTTATTTCTCTTTAGTTGCGATCTGAATTAGGTAAATTACGCAGAAACAGAGAGGAAGAGGGAGGGAGGGAGAAGAGAGAGAGAAGGTGGAGATGATGAGGTGCGAGGAGAGAGAAAGAGGTTAGTTATTGCTCTGCTTCTCTCTGAGCACTGCTCTCTCTCTCCTCTCTCACTCGCTTTTTCTTTGTAAAAAGAAAAGAGAGACAGCTAAGGGGAAGACTAAGTGAGAATTCACATCATCTCCAGTGTCTTTGAACTGGAGGGAGTACTGGATCGATATCAAAGACAACCCTAATTAATGAAAATTGACACTACTGCAGTACTGCACTACTGCTGATACCAAATCAATATATGATGTAATTGCTCTTTTAGTCTTGTGTTTTCACTATGTTTGTACGGATATATTATTTAAATAAGTTTTCATGTAAGAATATTGCTCTCTCAATAAATAAATAAAACTTTTAGTAAACACTTCTGTTTTAGTGCTGTTTGAAAATAACTTTTCTACCACCACCTGTCTCAATAATTGAGTGTTTAAGAGTTGATAGTGGTTAACTTGCTGCTTATTTTTTTCTAGCAATATTACCACAAAATCACAACTAATCTCATTCATTAAACAATATCTTAAATTATTTTTCTTTTGGATTATATCAGACATCTCAACTGCATATTGTTGACAAATAAAATTATTTATAGGCTTGTATTCAGTTGTAAATTAAAGCCTGAAAATATTTGTTTGCAGAATTGTGTTGTAATGTTGTACTTGTATAGTTGTATGCATTTGAGTGTTTCCTAAATGTATCACTCGCCCTCATAATTATTGAAATTACATGAGAAAGAAGATTCATCCTATAATTCATGTTCCTTAAAATTATAAAACCAATTTATCATCAATGTATTTTGTTAAATCCATTTATTATGTACAATTGTTTCCAACTACGAATAGTTATCTTCTTTTTTCATAGAATATCCAACTACTAACATTCATGTACAATTGTTTCATATCACAACATGAAGATTTTACTTGATTTCCCATTTCCTTCCGATCCAGAATCCAGACAGCAAAATATTTTTTATTCGGTAAAGATCGCACTGGAGAAAAGCTTCTTTTTTAAGGAAAGTGGAAAAGAGTAGCTAAAAATATTTATTTTTGGCGTTAGGTGCATAGATAGTCTCACTCTGGTCGAAGATAATTAAATATAAACATGGTTTTTTTTTTTTTTTTTGAGAAGAAGCCCTTAGGCAATATAAACATGGTTTAAACAAGCACACAACTCAAGAGTCCGTATCTGCTGTTATTACGAGGAAATAACAGAGTCATGTTATTTCGCTGTTGATCGTTTGATTTATACGAACGACAGATAAACTATAGGAAACCGCTGTATTGCATAAATTTATTTGCGAGATCAAAAATTAACAATCGGATATGAAATAACAGAATCCTGTTATTCCTCGAAATAACAGCGGATATGAATTCCACAAGGTATTACTGCACTAACGCTTGCGGGTCCAACCTGTCAGAGACAGAGCAAGCCAATAGACCAAGTCTAGAGTGACGTTACACTTACTGCCTTCTTCCCTCGGTGCTCGAGAGGATCCAAAGAAACCCACTTTTACAAACAGTCGCTTTTCCCAGGGCTCCTCTCCCCTCTGACATTTTATTTCTCTGTTGCAAAATATTACATAATATCCATATCACGGGTCGTTACGTAGGTAACATAACCCACTACTTGATAATGTCAAGGTCCACGGATACAGAGGATTCAATAATGTTCCTTTTAACCACAGCGACACGTATCATGTCGCACGATTTACCTGGAGACACCTCGCATTCTCGCAACCCGTCGCGAATCCCATCACGAAAACCCCTCTTACTCCATCACTCTCTCATCGGACGGCGGATATACAAACAGTTGTATTCATCGCAACACGATGCGACGTGATTGATAGTATAATAAAGTTATGGTACAGTAAAAGAAATGAATTTTCGCTACGCACGCTGCCTCTAGGGGTGCGGTCCAGTTTTCGAAAGAAAGTGAATGCAACGGCTGAGATCATCCCTGTCCTGTGAAATATGCTACGGGCCTACAACTAATCATACCAAAATCAGAAATATATTACCGTGGCGAAGGTGGCGCCGCTACGCCACTCCCATTTTCATCATATGTGAATATCTTTTTAGCTTTTGTAGAGTGTGCGCACAAGTGATGTTTTGATGGCGCTCTCGCCTTTAGAGCTGTAATTGTACCTTTTTTGCCCTTTTGGATGGATTTGATTTAACCCCTATCAATAGTGTTTCATCATTGGATCAGAAATGGGTTTGTCTTCATTAATTGTCACTTTTTTAATTTATTCGCTGCGTTTTGTATTTGTGCACCATATTTTTACTGTAAAAATTGTATATGAAAAAATAAATTGTGGTTCAAGTGAAAAAATAATGCCAATCAGTGCTGGATTTATTTGGTAAAAATATTAGTTCTGGGTTCTGAGTTTCTGACATGGTTTTATTTTATATATAATATAATAAAAACCTATTGATATTTAAAAAATGTAAACGACTAAGTGTCCCTCCTTACAAGCCTCCTTACATGTCCTCCATATAAGTCTTTATACTCAAATGTAGTAATTTTTATATTTTTTAGTATAAGTTTTTATACTCAAAAATGATTATCATTGCATTTGTTCAATAGATTATTTATACAAAGAATTAAATATAATTTATCACTACATTTGAGTAGGAGCGCGTAAGGAAGACAGAAACTCAGACAGTTTATGTCATATCAGCAGATTTTTTTTTTCCTCGGAACCAGTTCAGACACCAGTTCGCAAAAATAAGCTGATATAAATAAATAAATAAAAGCATTGATGATCAGATAAAAAGTTAATAACGTGTTAAAGGTATAGCATCCAACAAAGCACAAGTGTACCCGCAGTAATATTTTTTTCTTCAAAACATTATTCTATATATTCACGACGGAACATTAGTTGTTACTCTTTATTTTCAAAGTAAAATAACTTTTTTTTTTTTTTTTCCCATGTTGTTTTTTTAATTTTTTTTATTTAAACAATTTATTATAATTTTATTATTGTAATATGAAAATTTAACATTTAATTTTTTCGCGTAGAGCGCTAGTTGTATGCTAGTGTACAATAACGTCACGGCGAAAATTCTAATCGAAACATAATAATATATAAGAATAATCGACGTGGCAGAGTTGGTCCATGGAATATTGGAATCTAGTAAAATAAAACATTTTTTTTACACGATTTTATATCGGTATTTATTTGTTTAGATTTTACTATTTATATTTTACGTAAATTTATTATCATTTTTTATTATCATCATAGTTGAGTTGGGCTGGATAAAAAATAAAATAATTAACAGTACATCTAACTAATTATTGAATTATATTAAAAAATATAGTAAAATTCAATTATTTAAGTTAGTTATTAAAACCTAGCCATACAATTACAATATGCTACTTTATATGAGTCATGACTAATGAGCTAATAAACATTACTTGGTTTTAAATTTTATGTCGCCGTCAACTGAGTTTAATTGTCACTTTTAACATACTTGACGTGTTAACTAATATTCATTACTAAATTGAATTGAATGCAAAATGATATCATTAGATGTGTCAAATGAGATTCTAACAGCGACAATTGCATTAGAATTCAAGCTATTAATTAGAACAAGGGATGAAATTGACCTCCACATTACATTTTCTTCACCGACGATTGTGGCAAAAGAAAATCTAAATTATTATCCGTGTCAATTTTGAAATAAGTCCTTTGTTTTTTTATTTTCTTTTTTTTTGGGTTGTTTAAAATTCAAACATTCGCACTGCACTCATATTCACGAGATTTTTTATCATTTGTTAATTATAAATAAAAAATGAAAATATTAAATTCTAGAAATTATACAAATCTTCTTCCAACACATCATCATCATAATTCCGAACTCTCAAAATATATGAATTTCAAACTTGACAGTTGAGAAACACAAATTTAAAACCTACTAAATTTAAAGTACGAAAAGAAAATCCAACTCTAAAAGAGCACTATGGTACTAATTTGAGAATTCACATCATCTAGAGTCTTATGACGAAATAGCAATCGAATGGTTATATAACTTTGAGATTTGTGCGCACAAATCTCAAAATTGTTCGATTGTTATTTCATCATAAGTACTTCACATGATATTTATTTTTAACTTCATACCAATGCCTGTCTAGTCTATTGTATTTTTTACTCCACAGTTTATCGCCAAAATTCTAAGTTTAATTTTTTTGCTTTGTAATTGGCAAAATTTTACGTATATTCCTAAAAAATCACAAAATTATGTATTTTTCCTCTAAACTTTGATAGTATTTTTCTCTCTCTAAACTTTAAGAATTCACATATTTATCGATATTTATTGTATTTAATATTAAAACTCATTTTAAATGTATAAGTGTACCACTTTATCCATAATTAAAAGTACAAAAAGTATGTAGTTTGCTTAAGAAAAAAAATTATTTTATATTTGATCGGTCTCTAACGGAAAATTATTCATTTTATATTCATGGCGTATATACGATGACATTTAGATATACTCTTATAAATCAGAAGTAGATAGATGAATAGTTGCTATCAGAAATCGATTAATTATAAGATCGATAGTTTTATAAAACAAACTACATTTTCTTACGCTTTTAACAAAGGGTAAAATGGAAATTTTGCATATTTAAAATGAGTTTTTCAAAGAAAATAAAATTAAAAATATATGAGTTTTTGAAGTTCAGATGGGAAAATGCGTAATATCAAAATTTAACGGAGAAAATATGTAATTTTGTCATTTTCGAAGCAAATACGTAAAATTCCATTGTAAAAATCGAAAATTATTTTATTTTTTATTATGATCTGCGGTGATGACAACTAGCGCGTACTATGTTTATAATTAACTCTAATTTTTAGATCGATTGCGAATTTATTAAGTTATAATAGCTGAACAATTCACAACAATGACTTGTTTTTTTTCTCAAAGATCTTGTTATGAATTTCACTTAAATTTGATCAGGATGTTTCTCACATTCAAAGTTTTTTTTATCGTTTATATATTAATCAAAATCATCGGTTAAACAAACAAAATAGTTAACATTATTTATTTATTCTTTTGGACATATACGAGTTCTCGAAAAATCCCAGCATCTATCGATAAATGTCTCTTAACGAAATTTTCACGTTTGTGTTCACGAATGATTGAACTATCACCTTATTAGAGTCATCATAGTTAGCTATCAGTAAATTACTAAACTATTTGCCACATTATTTATTCATATATTTGCTAAAAAAACAATTGGTAAAACCATTTTTTAAACGACAGTCATCTAATTTTTCATGAATTTCAGATAATTTCGTTTTCTTTATTTTAAGTCTTTAAGAATCCACCATGGACTGAAAAGCATCTTTATAATTTATGAATTACCAAAATATATAATTTTTTAGTGTGACCAAGAAATTTCCAACTACTAATAAGTGACATTACATCCTACTGAGTACAGTCAATACATAATATAGCAGCTTGCAGCAGCCGATGTGACTATTTCAGTATTTTTTTTCTTATTCATCTCCTCTGTTTTTTCTTCTTCTTTTTTCTCATTGTTTTTTCGTAAGAAAGAGACATGTGCAGTGCCCGTTGTTGGAACAGTGAATAGGAAAGCTCAACTGATTTGTCTAATTATATCTGCTTATGGAAAAAGAAAAATGTTCATTTTTTTTTATTCATGGACAATAGACTTACCACCTATGTTATCCCGGTTCTTTCAATATTCAGAAGAATCGGTATTGAGTGCGTATCGGGTGCGCCACGTGGCGTATTCTATTATTTTAATAGGTCTATCCTGTTAGGTGTGGTCTTAGATGCGGCTGGGTGCGGCTGAGTGCTTATTTATTTGTTTTTTGTTTTTTTAAATCTATTTGTTTATAATATTATTCATTTTTTATTTTAAATTTATTATATAGTCGCACCCGTATTCAAGATTTTTTGAAATTAAAGTATCGTCGCACCCGCAACACAGCTTACCACGTACATTTACAAAAAATCAAAATATAAATTGAAAAATCCATAAAAATAGTCATAACGGAGCTTCAACTTCATACCTTATCCATGAAATCTCGTGGCTCACCGCTACAAAAACAAAACAAAAAAATGTTAATGTTTACCGAAACAATCACAAAAATTCCAATCGTATAAATCGAGCCACTCACTCTGGGAATCGGATCTGGTGCTGCGCGGGACGGTGTAGCGCAGCACCTGAATCGTCTGATTTTCACTTATTGCATCAAGATTCGTGTCAAAGCATAAATATCTCCTGATTTTCATCGATAACGGTCATTCCAGATCTTTCATTTGCTATAGCGGATTAGAATCCCTCGCTCTGACCCTTTGTAGTACGACTATACATAAACATGCCAACTTTGACATTAATTGCCCATGTCTAAAGTCTGAATCAGATAGGGGTGCAAACGGATCGGATATTTATCCGATTATTCGGATTCGGATTCGGATTTTAACGGATATCGGATATTCGGATTCAGATATTTCGAATACGGATACGGATACAGATATTTTTTTATCGGATACGGATACGGTTCTGAATTTTGAACCGGATACGGATTCGGATAATTATCCGAATTCGGATGTTTCGGATTTTCGGATATCCGGAAAAATGTCAGCCCAAATTTTTTTATTTTTTTATAGCTAAGTAAATTAATTTTTAATTGTTTTGAATATTTATAATATTAGAAAAATAAATTATAAAGACACTACTCATTACAACATTTTAATTATTCCATTAAATTTATTTTATAATATAATTTAAAATAATTTTGTTGTTGAATAATGATATATTAACGATTTTTCATAATGTACTCATTCTATTTAATTATCCGAATTATATCCGTATTTGCATCTGTATCCGTTTATTATCCGATTAGTATCCGTATCCGTTTATCATCCGATCCGTATCCGTATCCGGAACTATCTGTATCCGTATCCGAAAAATAAAAGCGGATACAGATATGGTAATGCTATTATCCGTCCGTATCCGATCCATTTGCACCCCTAGAATCAAACCTCCTCTCCAATTCCGAATTTACTCAATTCTTTTTTATTTTGATAATCTTACCAATTAAAAAAAATATAATAAGTCTTTAAACATTAATTGTATTATTCATATATTGTATTTATAAAATATGTTGAGGTTTGATGTATATTTCACCATCTTTCAAATGCTTAAAATTTGTACAGTCATAATTGATGAATGTAATGCATCACCAAAAACACTTGAATTGCATTAATTATTGTGCTACTATAAATCAAATAACAAGTCTAATAATTATACATTCTATTTATCTAAATATATTTACTTGTTTATTATGATGTTGTTAACGTGATTATAACTAATGTGAAAATATTTGCACTTCGACCGAAATATAAACGGTTCAAATTGTGTAACTTTTTTAGGTCAAAATTGAGATTTTAAGTCGCTTCGTAAATTTTCCTATCAAAATCTTATAGGAAATCAAATTTTGTGATTTTTAGAGCTTTCTAACTATTTTTTTAAAAAAAACATGCATGTTTAATATTAAGAAATGTTATTGTTGAGCTTTTTAAAAATAAATAAAAATAGTTAAAAAGCTCTAAAAATAATGAAATTTATTTTTAAAAAAAATTGATATGAAGAATTTATTGAGCAATCTAAGTCTTTATTTTGATTAAAAAATATTATAAAACTTAAATTATTTGCACTTCAACCAAAGCGCTAACGTTTTCACGTAAGTTCTACCCTTGTTAATGTTATCATAGTTAAAGTAATCCTTTCTCTTTTTATGTTTTTTCGTATAGAAAGATTTCCATTAACTTTGATATTTATAATTTCTTAAATATTTTTTTTTGAAATTTAAACATGAACTTGTTTATAAACAACAAAAACACATCACCATTTGCTCAGTGGTGGAGCCACGTTTAACAGGGGTGCAGCTGAATCCTTGGAATTTTTTTTTCAAAATAACCATAATTATTACTTTTTTCAGAATGATCATGTATTTGATTTTTTTTGCATAATGACCATGTAAGATAATATTTTTCTATAAATAACCAATATTTCGAACTCATGAAAAAAAACGTAAATCTTGAACTTCTGGTGAAAATCTTGAATTAGCCCCTACATTTGCTTTGTATGTGCAATTTTTTTTGTCTTTTATGTAATTTATTCAATCTTATCCCACGACGTACAAATTTCCAAGTTAGAATTGTCACGTCCATCATCCCCCCACCCCCAAAAAAAAAAACAAAGTAGGTAAATGAAGGAAACATGCACAAAAATAAAGTATAGATAAGTCGGTTGGCATTTCCACATCTCTCTCCATCCGAAATTCCAATCTATATTCTCTCGTCTCTGGTCGTCTCCTTGCTATGTTGTCGCCATTTACGACCGCTGATGGCTGCGTCCCAACCACAGATCTCATATACACCGTCAGATCCTCATCGGACGGTAGAGAACTGGATTGTTTCATCACTGGATTCGGCTGGTCGTTGGTCCGTCTGGCTCTTCCCCTTGACAATTGGCAAGCAACTTGGTACTTTGAGTATTTCAATTAATGAATGAATAAAAAAAATTAAGGAATGAAATGGAAAGTTATGTGGATGGACTAGGTCTACCAATCATGTATAGGCCGCTACGCTAATAATGTCATGTAATGTAACCCGAGCGTTAGTTTATATGGAACAGAATTTTTGTGATGGGAAAGTATATTTTTTTTTTTTTGAGGAAAGTAGGCATTAGCATGGGAAAGTATATTTACAACTTACAAGTGTCTTAAAAGCAACGCAGTGACAAACTAGAGATTCGAAAATAGTTTTAAGTTTAAAATTAGCGATTGAAATATAATACGATTATTCGGAAAAAGTTCGCTATAAATTGAAATAAATATCAATATAATTTTCTAATTTATGCGAAGAAAGTGCTGCATTATTTAATTAATATTTGTATTTATAATTTTCTAAATTCTAATTTTTTTTTGTATTTGATAAATAAAAACGACGGTCAATATTATAAGAATATTAAGTCCCGTTCCTTCACTTCGGTAAAATTTTTATTTCTCCTAGTAAGACTTCACAAAAAATAGGAGGAGACAAATAAAATAACATGTCATCTTGCCATTTCTTCTTTTAAAAAGAGGAAGCATATTAAACATTTATCACATTTCCTATAAAAAATAAATTAGTTTTGCAAAAATACGTTTTCAACAGAAATTTTTAACTCGGGACAATAAATCAAAACCAAAACCAAAACAGTAAACAAAAAAAGAAACAAATAATTATAATGCACTGGTGCACAAGTGCCCAAGCTGCCGAAGTCATTGCGCGTGAATAAAAAAGTCCCCACACGGTGGACACTGTTGGAGGTCCCAATAAATGGAGGTTTGGTGGTGTAGCACTGTAGCTGCAGCCTATCATTGGAGGATCAGGATGGATATTTCATATTTGCCCTTGTCGGGGGAGAAATCGGTGGACCCGAAACAGCGACCACACCATTTTCCTAATTTTATTTGCACCAAAATCCGTAATTGTGGCTTAATTTAGAATTTAGAAATTAGAATGCTTCCAACACAAGTTAGTAGTAGGTGTGCGGTGGGAACTAGATCTTCTACCGCGCGACACTGTCACTGTGCGTGCTAATTTGTGGTAATATACAAGTTACTGTGCGGTGGGAACTAGATCTTCTACCGCGCGGCACTGTCACTGTGCGGTGGGAACTAGATCTTCCAACACAAGTTAATATACATGACTAGTTGATATTATTATATAATTTCGTTATAGTTTACTGTTGTTCTAATTTGTTTTTTTCAATTTCATCCCTAAAGAAGAGTTATATTTTTATTTATTGACGGAGCGTTATATATACTGTTATGTATATTATGTATAAATTTCGTTATTTTCTACAAATGAAACGGCGAGATATATACTGACTTTTATTTATGGCAGCCTAAGGTGAAAAATATCAAATTTATGGTAATTGATTGAGTTCCTTCAAATTAAGGCTTTTGTTTATTTTAATGTAAACGGATTTAATCCCCAAGACTCAGTTGAAATGATAATTTGAGTTCCTTTAAAATGCAGCTATAACCTTTTGTTTTGACTTTCATATTTTTTAATCCCAAAATATATCTTAGGGACCAAAACAGTAAATTGATATATCATTATAAATTGACACGTGTTGAATCCTATTTATTTTTTAAGTAGCACTTAATATTTGGCCATGCCATTCGCATTCAAGTCAAGTTTGCAAACCTTATCCAATTGGATTGCACGAAAAATGATATTAATTAGAACACTATTTGTTGTATATATTGAATAAAAGTCAAACCAATAAATAGATATTAAAATCACAGTATGGTGCTTCTTTAAATAGGGGGATAGCAACAGATGCACTTAAATACGTACAATACATTGGTTTTTTTTTTTGGAAAGATAGGAAAACCCTCCTATATTTATACACAAATTTTAAATATTTTCAGCACTTCAAAACTAAATAAATACCTCTTTGCATTAGGGCTGACAATGGATAGAGTACGGATGAAAGTATTTTTATACTCGTACTAATTAATTTTTTTTTACTCATATCATATTCATATCCATTAAAATTTTCTTTACTCATACTCTACCCAATACCTGTAAAAAAATCGAGTAACGAAATAAATAATGGTAGATAATGAATAAATCAAGATAAATTTTAATAAAAAATATTGTCTGATTTTGAAAAATTAATAGTATCAAATAAATATACTATTAAAATACAACAATAAGTAAAGTTCAAAATATTACAAAAATCTCAAAATTTATTTCCATATCACTTGTCACTAAGAAAACATATTACTTGATACTTACTAATGAAACATTATAAAAAAAATCGAATGTAAAGCAATTTTTTATCAATATACATGATGCATTTTTAATACTATAACAAGACATGTATATTTCAATAATGTATATATTTTTTAGAAATACATAATTTTCTAATTTTAACTTAGTTAATTATGTTCCGAAAAGGAGATTCTCTGCTTCTTCCTTTATATACGGAACAATTTAACCTGACATTAAATAATTACTTTGATCACGCGGCTACTATTTTTTAACAACAGCATATATATACACGTGGAGCGTGCATGTTGCACAACTTTCATAATATTGAAGAAAAAGTAAATAAATGCAAAATTAACACCTCATGTCCGTACAAAATTAAACAATAACGCGGTGATAAACAGTTGTCGTAATATATATATATATATATATATATATATATATATATACGAGAATGGCTAAAATAATATGCATAGTACATCCCATAACGTACTATGGGGTCATTTGTATTTAATTTTGTCATTAAATTGATATTTAAGTTGCTCAATAAATTCTTCATATCAAAATCTTGTAGGAAATAAAATTTCGTGATTTTTAGAGCTTTCTTGCTATTTTTTAAATATTTTTTGAAAACGGCCCAGAAATGACACTTTTGTAGTATAAATCTGAACTGTTTTTAAAAAATATTTAAAAAATAACAATAAAGCTCTAAAAATCACGAAATTTGTTTTACTACAATATTTTCATATGAAGAATTTATTGAGCAACTTAAATCTCAATTTATTGATTTATATCTATATGCATAGTACGTTATGTGGTGTACTATGCATATTATTTTAGCCATGCTCATATATATATATGTGTGTGTATTCTTCTCGAAAGTCATGTATTGTATTAGACTATTAGTTCCAATTATTGGAAGCGAATACAATCTTGATTTTTGATCATTTTATTTATCGCATATATACAATAAAACCCATTTGTTTGAACTTGAATTTTGACTTTGGTGTACAATTTCACATGAAGAAATGAGGAAGGAATTTTTGACCAAATTTTGCGTGTCAGAATTTTACTTGTTGTCTGTCTCTGTAGCACTAGTTGTACTGCGATACAACAGCTAGCTAATACATGCAAACATATTCCAATTATACAAAGCGGTTTGGCGTATTCGTATTAATCTCCATTGTAATCGAAACTGGAGAGCCTTTTTAGTACCCATGGGATGAGTGAAACTAGGTTCAGATTTTTCGTAAGACCGGAGAGGAGCAGAAATTTTAGTGTTTAGTGGCGACATAAAACACTGTTCTGTGATGTATTATTGTATTTGTATTATTGTATATGTATTTGTACTAGAGTGCAGGTATACGACTGCGTAACTGGATTCAAGCTGTACGGAAAGTAACGGCTCTAATTTCGCTTTCGCACCGCCTCTCCTAGATCCGAATCCGTTGCTCGTAAAATCTCTGCTTGTTTCTATTCGACCGTCACAAATTGATTGATCGTTACGGATGGCTGTGATTTGATTCAGAGAGCAGATGTTTTGGTCGTTAGATGAGTTTTGAACGGTCCAGATCGAAACAAGCAAGGATTTTACGTGCAGCAGATCTGGTTCCCGCCTCTCCTACAGGTTCGAATCTGCTGTTATTTTGGGGAAAATGAGGATCCTATTATTAATTTATGAATTGTTGGATTAAAAATGAACGGACGGATCAACACATGTGTAATTTAGAAGAACTTTTTGATATGAATCTGATACATTCATTATAAATTAACGATTAAATTAAAAAAATAAAAAAAGTAGGGGATCTCAATCCCTCTCCTACAAGGCTACAACTGTATCATTATTTTCTCCAATTTTGTTTTTTTAGAGAATATATCATGAAAATGTTTCAAGTTCTTTTGGTTTTTGATAAGCTGGCTTTCCAAATTTTTGTATAAATATTCTTTGAACTATACGATTAAAGAAATAACCCTTGTATCATACCATTAAATTTATTTCTCATTTATGTTCAATTTTAAATACATAGTTATAGTATAATAATTAAATATTTATTTATAAGTTTTTAATATGTAAAACTTTATATTTCTTTGATAGGAACAGTTAATTAAATATTCATAATGCATGCATGTTTGATAATTCTCCTTTTTATGATTAATTTTACTTAGCGTTATTTAATTTAGATGTTCAAATGCATGCTTTTGGAATGCTCTTTATAAATTTTATGTTATTTAAAAGATCTATAAATTATTATACTTAATGATATTTCATACTAGATAAAAGTTGATATTATTTATAACTTATGCTGCATTCTATTCATAAATAAATATTTTTTCAACAATAATTTATAAACTATATCTTTTGAGTAAAATAAAATAAATTGTACAACAACAAAAATGAAATGGCGCACATCTTTTGTCTCATTGACGTTATTGTTGGAACCGAATAATTATATTAAACATTAAATTTTTTATGTAGCATCACATCCAAATAATAGAAAACAATTTTTCAAATAAATCAGAAAAAGTAACAAAAATATATACTTTGAAAACTTCCAGAGTGATTGTGTTTCAAATTTATAATTTAACTGTCATCATATTATACCACATAAAGGCTATCAAAATTACAAAAAAAAAAAAAAACTGCAGTGGTACATATCTAATTTTTTTTAATTGAAATATCAAAACACTATTAGCATAATTTGATCAAACATCGCTAGTCAATGCTGTTAGCTTAATATTAAGGAAAATATTCTGACGTTTAACATGTATAACGACGCATTTTATTACACGTATCGATTGTGTATCAAAGAAACGTATATGATTATCAGCTCTCTAATTTTAATACAATTGATATACATTCATAATTTAACAAGCACAAAAGGTTCCGGATGATAGTGATTAGAGAATACGAAGTCTTACCAATAACAAATAAGTACGACAGAAGCACTGTTAGTCTATTATTATATAATAATATATAGATAGATAGATACTTTTATACTAATCCAAACAATTAAATACCAACAATGATTTTCAACCTTATCCGAGTTAGCTCGCGGTTGTTACTCCGAGTCTAATTGAAATCAGATAAATAAAGGACAAGAGTATCAAGTACTATAAAAGTATGAGGTGAGGTTAGGTCGGGTTGTCCAACCGATCGACCATGAAATTAAATAATGGGAGGTGATACGTAGATACATGTTTGATATTAATTATTGATATCAATTTTATTATATACATTTAATTGAGTTATTATGCACATTATTTGAATTATTATGCATGTTATTTTTTGTAATGAAATAGTTATACATGTTATCGATTTTATTATGCATCTTTAGTTGAGTTATCATACACATTATTTGAATTATTATGCATGTTATTTTTTGTAATTAAAATAGTTATACATGTTATCGATTTAATTATGCACCTTTAATTGAGTTATCGTGCACATTATTTGAGTTGTTATGCATGTTATTTTTTGTAATGAAAATAGTTATGGTATAACATGCATTATAACTCAAATAATGTGCATGATAACTCAACTAAATGTGTATAATAAAATCGGTATCGATAGTTGGTATCAAATGTGGTATCTAAGGAATATTGTCCTTAAATAATAAATGTAAAATTGGTGTGATGCGTGATATATTCATTTATTAGTGGGTTTGATCAACGGTAGGGATTTGAAAAAAAATCGAGCGATTTGATTTTGTCTGAGATCAAATTCATGCGGACCCATAAAAAAAATCGGATTCTAAGTTAGTGGTCATGAGTTTTGGAAAAAAAAATTGTGTAAAGTCTGGCCCGAAAAATCACCGGACCGACCCGATCCGTCCCAACAACTCGTGCAAATCTGACCTAAAAATTGGAATTTTTGCAATTTCAAAAATAAAAAAATCGGCCGACCGACCAGCTCAACCCAACCGAACCCTTTTTAACTCAGTCCAAATCCTTCGATCTGTCAATCCATGAGCCTAAAATAAATTGCATCCAACCTAAAAAAATTGAATCCATCCAAATCCGACACGACAAACCTGTTGAACCGTGCAATCCATGAACCGAACGAATTTGAACCGTCCCAATTTGGCCAGACCCATTATCAAATCAGTAATCAATGTTACCTATGTACAACAATAAACTTGTTGCCATGCAATTAGAGCTGAAATCGGATCAAATCGATAATGTACATATCATAGATATATATTTTAAAAGTATTTCTTCAAAATAAAGATTGATTTAAAGACTTAAAGTTGATTATTATTTATAACTATAAATCAAAATTAAAGACTGAGGTTATGGTACATCACTCACGATATTTTGCTACCGTATCTAGAATTTTAAAGTTCAAATAATCCGTCCAAATCGTTGAACATGTTCTTCGTATTAAATCTCATTTAAGATAAAATATTTCATTTCAGAATTTCTTTTTTACCATTTCTAAGAAGGAAGGCGATACAGTTCCCCTAACTCTTTGCCCCCTCATTTTCCTCACTTAAGGATTTGTAACAATTGTAAAAGATATAAAATTTGATCTGAGGAGATTTTTAATATGGAAAATAACATGTTCAAAGGTTGAATCGAACATTTAAACTTTAAAATTGAAGATATTATTGCGAAGTATCGTGAATGATGTATTTTGTGAAGTGGAGAATAACATGTTTAAAGGTTGAATCGACCGTTTAAACTTTAAAATTTGAAATATTATTGCAAAGTATCGTAAATGATGTATTTTGTGAAGTAATGGAACTCACTTCAAAATTAAATAATATCGGTTATAGATATAGGTAGAAGTCTGTAAATCATACATTGAAAGAAAATTAAAGTACATCAAATGCATGAACCTCAAATATGAAATATTTTTCTTTTTTTTAAGGAATCAAAGAAATATAGTTTACATGTCTACATAATATGACGAGCACCAATAATTTAGACCAGATTGATACATGTTTGGAAGGACAATGGACTCTGGTATTAATTGTTATTGGAAGCACGTGAGTGACATGTGACCCCATCATCGATCCACGCACTATACGAAAGAGACGAAGAGGGATCATCATTTGTTCTCTAACAGGAATTCAGGAAAACTCAACTCTACCAGTACCATCATGCCATCATGGTGTTTCAACTTTCAACCGTGACCAGTGGCGGATCCAGGATTCTCGCCAGGGGGTTCAAGATTTACGGTATTTTCCAGGGGGTTTCGAAATGATGGTTATTCTTGCAAAAAAATTATTTTACATGGTCATTTATGCAAAAAAAATTTCAAATACTTGTTCATTGTGAAATTTTTTTAAAAATATATGGTCATTTTTGAAAAAAAATTTTCCAGGGGGGTGCAGCTGCACCCCCTGAGACAACGTGGCTCCGCCACTGACCGTGACCATTTAATTGCATGATCACGACGCACATATATATCTTGATTTCTTTTATTTTATTTTTCTGAGATATATAATATAAGGATAATGTTTCGTAGATATCAAATTTGATATTAATTATTGATATCGATTTTATTATGCACATTTAGTTGAGTTATATTACATATTATTTGAGTTATTATGCATGTTATACCATAACTATTTCAGTAAAAAAAATAATATGTATAACTATTTCATTACTCAAAATAACATGCATAATAACTCAAATAATGTGCACGATAACTTAACTAAATATGCATAATAAAATCGACAACATATATAACTATTTCATTACAAAAAATAACATGCATAATAACTCAAATAATGTGAATGATAACTCAACTAAATGTGCATAATAAAATCGTTATCAATAGTTGATATCAAATATGATATCTACGTATTAGCTCCCATAATATAATTCAGAAAATAAACCAACATTTTTGGATTGCCAAACGAATTTATATGGACAAAGGCATCACAATTTGAGACCGTGGCGAAGTTAAGATTTTGTATTAATGGAATCATCACATATTTTTTTTTTATTAAATGGACTTGATTAATTTTTCAAGTGAAACTAGATTTATAATCTTGAAATTGGCTAAAATTGAGCTACAATTAGAATTAGAAAGAATGGAACAGGTCCACTTTAGAATAATTATATATCACAGTGAAATCGTTATTTTTCAATTACTTAGAAATAACTACAAACTTTTATTTTCCTAAAAAAAACTACAAAATTTTACTGTATAACCAAAACTATAAAGTCATGTATGAAATTTGAGTTGAATGTAGGTCTGTGATTTTGGGACCAACGCGTATATAATTACAAATATTAACATGAATTAAACCTGATTTATTGAGGGATAAGGACAATTTTAAAATTTGTGATATAATTAATTGCTAAAAAAAATGTCAAAATGCACAATATTAACACGCGCACGTCACGTGTCACCACATTAAGTGTTAGACATGTAATGCCAATATAATTGCTTCTTGGGTTTCTGAAATTGTTTCAACATGGCACACATAATTAACACAACATGTAAACTGCTTTATACACCAAATTTTTAATTTTTTTACTATTTCATAGGTGGAAAAAAAATAATTTTGACGTCTTTAAATCTTTAGATTTATGAATCTGGTTCGATTTACCATCAACATCATTATTTCGTAGGTGTTATTAGTATTTTATCTACGTTTATTTTTAAAAATATGTAAACATATTATTTTTATGGTAATCAATATTTTAGATGAAATTTATATTTTCTAATTTTTATATGTAATTGTGCTCTATCTTGATCAAAATTCTGCAACCGCTACTGAATAGCGTGTTATGCTATTGCATAATTATGTTACAATATAGTTCTTTATTGCACTAGTACTATTAAGTCTAAATGAAAGATCAACTACGTACTTAAATTAATTTAAAAACCTGACAGGAACAATAGACCTCCCAACAAACGATTACAAGTGGATAAAACATAATTACATAAGTATATAAAATTTGATGCAATTATATATATTTAGTACAAAAAATATATGTTGTACATCTAATCATTAATTAATGGCAGGTTTGAAGCTAATCCAACTGAACTACAGGTGCTACTGAAAGATATTTGTTTAATCATATATAATTCAGGTTTTGCTACCAGAATAATACATCCATTAATTGTTTAATCATTAATGATTCCAAAGTTTGGAACATATAAAACAATATTCCTTTATCTCTTGTCTAAAAATCCTTGCAATTGCACAATATAGTGGTTGGCAACACTATTACTAATAGATATTATAGGATATTTATCTTCTACTTAGGCGTGTTTTTAGCAACAAAAACCTTACATCAACTACATTGGAAAATTTATTGAAAAAAATATAAAAAATTTGCATGGTTAGAGGAGTTCTTCTCTTTACTACTTATATGAGAAAAAAAAAATACTCTTCTTCTATTATTTCGCAAAGGTCTATTAATTGATGATGATCAATTTAGTCTATATAAACATGTAGGAAATGGTACAAATGTACAATTGTAAACATCTGGTTAGATAGATGGATCAATGTTGTGTCCTTAGCACATTTATGTCTCATTTTTTTTTTCATATTGCATTTCATAGGCAAATTACTGATGGGTATCAATACTATATATAAAGCTTGGTAAGTGTCGGCGTGTTCAATTTTTCTGACACTCCGACACTTCATTTTGCTATTCAACTTGCATTGTACGTGTGTTCAGGTTATCGGACACGCGACACGTCAATACTTCAATACTATACATAAAGCTTGCTAAGTGTCGGCGTGTCCAATTTTTCTGACACTTTGACACTTCATTTTGCTATTCAACTTGCATTGTACGTGTGTCCAGGTTATCGGACACGCGACACGTCAATATTTTATATATAAAGCTTGCTAAGTGTCGGCGTGTCCAATTTTTCTGACACTTAATTTTGCTATTCAACTTGCATTGTACGTGTGTCCAAGTTATCGGACACGCGACACGTCATTAATTTCAATATAAATCATTAATAACATTAATTTTGCGCCATTAATGTACACACCTTCCTCATTTCATATATATCATTATGCTTTCAAAACACATAAGGAAAATGTATGATATTTGTTATTATATTTCTAATTTAAGTGAAACAATGTTATATAACAAAAAGATTGAAGTTAGTATAATTATACTGTTTATTTTTCTAATATAAAAAAAATTTCTTAAAAAAAAACCAAAAAACGGCGGTACGCCGCAATGCAATTTCTAGTTTTCATTGAATGACTTCTTTTAGGATGGAATGATCTCAGAAGTATGGTTCACAACTTTATATTGCGAGTGACTGTATTTCTTGGAGATAAATAGACTGATGCAGAATCATTTTCAGACTTTCAGTGCATTTTTTTAGCAAATTTTTAAGGAGCTGATATGTAGATACCATATTTGATATTAATTATTGATACCGATTTTATTATGCATCTTTAGTTGAGTTATCGTGCATATTATTTGAGTTATTATGTATGTTATTTTTTGTAATGAAATAGTTATACATGTTATCGATTTTATTATGCATCTTTAGTTGAGTTATCGTACACATTATTTTAGTTATTATGCATGTTATTTTTTATAATGAAATAGTTATACATGTTATTTCTTGTAATGAAATATTTATAATGAAATAGTTATGATATAACATGCATAATAACTCAAATAATGTGCGTGATAACTTAATTAAATATGCATAATAAAATCGATATCAATAATTGATATCAAATATGATATCTACGTAGCATTCTCCAATTTTTTAATCCTCTGGGTTCCATCCCCGCTTTAGTCCCCCGCATTAATTTTTGCAAATTGTGAAATAAAGAGCAAGTAAAACCAACAAAGGAAACATACGAAGTATAATCTATGGAAGGATTATCAACGCGGCTTTGACATAAATGTACATTACATATTATTAGTTTTTTTTTCTGTGCCACCGACGATGAGCACAATTTAGCGACATTTACTGACACGACTGAAAAATATCAGAACAATTTAGAAATTAAAATGAAACTGTACGAAATTTCGTTAAAAAATAATAAAAGTACATATAATTTTTTTTGTTTGAGAAGAAGCCTGTATATATGCAATAACAGTACATATTACCAGCACGCAGAGCTAGCATCAGTGGATTACAAATTTTGTCTGAAAGCAGCCAATGGGAAAACATTCCAGTTTGACCGAAATAATTTATTGACGACATTTGTTCTAAATTTAATTTTGAAATTAAATTACGGGAGAAATTTTGCGACTTTGTTTTAGTAAAGTATAAAGTATAAAACAGCATGTAGCGTTTTACCGATTATAGTCAGTAAAATAGTATTTAATGGGATTGTAAAAAAAGTTAATGACTTTGCGGTTGATATATTTTTTCTTTTCTTTATATGGTTTATTTAGAAGCGGATTCAGAATTTCGGCAAGGGAAGCAGAATCTACAATTTTTCTTCAAGAGTCAAAATGATAAATATTTTTAGATATACATAGTTATTTTGCACAATATTATATTATATTATATTTTATTATTTATAAATTTAGTTGGCAAAGCTGCTGAAACAAAGAAAGAAAAGAAATAATCACTTTTGTATTTTTATTTTTCTAGAATATTGGAATATTTTTTTATTTGTTCTTGCATGTATTATTTTCTAATTTTAATTTTTAAGATTAAAAAATTTATTCCAAAAGAGAAACATGGTACAATCTAACATACACCGCGTGAAGAACGCGGCAATGAATCAGGAGAGTAAATTAAAGTGAAGAATTCTTTTTGTTTATTTCAATGTAAATAAGTAAAAATAGCCATTAAAAAAAGTAAAAAGAAAGAATTAATTCAATTGTATTTGCATTTACACAGTTGCACTTACACTTGCATCAAGGAATCAATTAATTCCTGATTTGTTATTTCATTGGTCACTTTTAAATGGGACCATGATGCAAGATTTAATTAGGGATGGATAATGTGTTATGGTGCTTGCTTTTTTCCTTGTCAAAAGTTGTTGTGGGATAAATATTTGAGCTGGAATGATGCTGTCTATCTCTTTCATATGGCCCCTTAAATATGTACTTAAATATATATTTTTTTGTTAGTGTTTGTAAAGAAATAAATTTCATTTAGGAAATAATGTTTTCTCTCTCTCTTTTTAGCAATGAATGAGGAAATATTTTAATGTTATGCTTTCATGGTTTTGAGGCTTCTGTAAGAAATATAACGATTATTAATGTGGAAAATAATCAAGAATCATTGTGTACCTTCAACTATTGTTTTTTTTATGTGAATTGTTGAAGTATCTCCAAAGAACTGTGAGAAAATCGAAGAACATTACTAGACTGAAGTTCTTTCCTTGATTTGATGATATACTCTAGAATCTCGGTCCAAATCTTGTTTTTCTTCTCTATAGATTTTTCACTTATTCTGAATGTGTGATAGAGTGATACAACAGGCAATTCTTCATCAGAATTGAGTATATTTATAATAGACTAATTAATCACTCAATAGATGTCATCAAAGAGTGCATAAAATCAACTGTTATGCAATACGCAATTGTTATGTATAATAAGAGATTTATATGTATGTTATTTCAGTTCGCTTGCAAGTTATTTTGTTCTAAAAAATTGTTATACATGTTAAGCGCTTTGTTATGTATATTGAGTGATTAAAATGCATAATATTGCATAATAAAACGTTTAACATGTATAATAATTTTTCAAAATAATTTAGCAAGCAACTAAACTGAAATAAAAATAAGTAACATACATAACAACAAAATATCGAAAATTGATATCTAATTAACTACATATGCTAGAATATTTTTCATAATTTTTAACTTAGATTATCCATGCCATTCTTCTTTCTTCGTAGACTAGATCTAGTGATCTACAGTTCTGTACGCTTTATCAAAGCGGACAAAAATAGAAAATTACTGCGGTTACTAGCGAGTGGAGAGGAGTAGGTCCTCGTGGCTTTGAATCAAATTTGGGTTCAAAGTCATTCGTAACCATCCGATTGTACTAAGATTTGTATTATTTGATTGAAAAGTACGAATTTTGAAATAATCTTAAAAATAATACGAATATTGATGCAATCGGACGGTTCAAACAGGACTTTGAACTCAAATTTGATTCAAAGCCCACCTCACTTGTTTCTTTTCTCCTCCACCATTTGATCATTCGCTGTCCTTTTTTTTTAAAATTCATTTCCATTTCCAACGTGTAGAAATAAATACACCGACCAACTCCGCCTCTTTTCTTCAAGTAGCCACATTTTGAATTGCTTTGGTCCCTTATTAGTTAATATCGGGTTACTATTAATGGGACTATAAAGGACCCGTTTCAGCTGATATATTAGTATAGAGAGCTGATACGTAAATATTATATTTAATATCAACTATTGATATCGATTTTATTATGCATCTTTAGTTGAGTTATCATGCATATTAGATGAGTTATTATACATAGTATTTTTTGTAATGAAATAATTATACATGTCGCCGATTTTATTATGCACCTTTAGTTGAGTTATCGTGCACATTATTTGAGTTATAATGCATATTATTTTCTGTAATGAAATAGTCATACATATTATTTTTTGTACTGAAATAGTTATGATATAACATGTATAATAACTCAAATAATGTGCATTATAACTCAATTAAATGTGCATAATAAAATCGGTATCAATAATTGATATCAAATATGATATCTACGAAACATTATCCATTAATATATTATTATTCAATTCAAGGTTTACCAAACTTGCACCTGTGGTAAATTACACTCATTTTACCTTCGAATTTTATGGTGGTTTTATTGGGAATTTGTATAAAAAAATTTGGAGGCCTACGCCCTTTAGTTATTACTCTGGAAATGAATTACAAAAAGTCCTTAGAAAATAATAGATATTGTAATTTTGTACATCTACGATTGAACTTGTTGAAACATTTCTTACTTCAAATTTAGTGAAACGTTTCATTTTTACAGTTATTGGCCTTATGGCAATGCTGTAATTATTATTTAATGAATAGAAAATACAAAGTGGAGGTATCAGTTCTCTAGTGAAAGCTGTTTTTGTTCCATTGAATACTACCTAGCTTTTATCTAAAAATGTCAATGGATCATTTGGGAGTTTTTATCTAAACCGCGGTCTATTCGGTTCATAAAAATATCATTTCGATCTATTCAGTCGGCAGAGATGAACTTAGAATTGACAGTATAACCTACTCATGAGTATCACAACACGACCCATGAGCTATCCATATAGGCCCATCACAACATTAGATCGTCAAATAAAATATATTTTTTTTATTAATAAATGTACAATTTGTAATTATTGAATTGTAAAGTTTGTAATAAAAACATATATGTTGTATGCACATCAAATAAAAGATAATATATAATGCATAACTGAATTATGCAATTTGTAATAATAAATGTTACCGATAATTAACGAAACAACTCAAAGCACAAAGTCACTAAACTACTAAATAGTTCACAAATTACAAGTTTACAACTAGACAAACAATCAAATCTAGTATTCTAATTGACCCATGAATAGCCCATGGATACAACTTCACAATTCATCGCCTGCCTCGACCCGTTCATAAGCCCGACCTTATCCGACCTTACATGACAGTGGATGGATATAGTGCTTGAGCCGAATAAGAATGTGCCGGCCGACGGACCAAACTGCCATTCCTACTTTTATCAGACCACCCACTAAGAAATTTGTACCATAGAATGGTCAGCCATTTTCACTTCGAAAACGAGCAGCCTCCGATGTTGTAAAAAAAGAGTAGTATTGTGACAGTATTGTTCGGACAGTCTTGTTTTTTGCATGCTATTACATACAGTCTATTATTCCTGAACATTTCAGAAAATATGAATTTCCAGCTAATATCAAGATATATTTCTCATGTAGAATATAACTAATTGGAATCAATTTCGACACATTGAAACGTAATGATTAGATACACTTAGAGTCTGTTCGGTCATTTTCTATGCACATGAAAAATTGAAAATTTGCTTCGACCAAAATTTTTTCCCATCTAAATAATTTTTAACTCAATATCCATTTCCCATTTCATTATTGGATTACCTCCGAACGGACCCTTAGCGGGACAAAAAATCTAAAATCTAAGCTATAACCTACGTGACGCACAAACCGGAGAAAGAAAAGAAAACATGGGATAATATCTTTAAATAATGTATGATGATCTTTAGAGAGAGTCAAATCAACC
>CAXKVX010001808.1:0-25422 GCA_964058865.1 Eleocharis quinqueflora
AAAGAAAAGGAACATTGTGGAAATTAAAACAAATTTATGTTAATGTTCTTAGAGACTTAGACTATTAAGTCTTTTTACCTGTGGAATTGAAATTGTTATAACTATCAGTAAAGCATTTTTTCAGGAAGGTAAAGGAATTTATGGTGAAAGATTTAATCCAATTTATTACTGTTGTATGAAATAATAGTTTATTTTATAAATATTTTCTTGCAGTTGTCTTTTATAATGCAAAGAAATAGAATAGCAATATATATCTATTAAAACATTCTACACCTCAAACCGTATTTCCCTATGGGATTTTATTAGTGTTTTATATCTCTTGAAGAGTTCATCTAGAACAAAAGAATACTAGATTCATAGAATATAATTAATACAATACGAGATGCACTACTCATGTGACTTCCAAGAAATTTTTTTATCTTATTAATTTTGTTGTTAATTTTTCTCAACTAGTTGCTTTATTATTACAGGCATATATAATTGTTAAGCAAAAGAATAATAGATAAGCAAGCCACCTAAATATTAAAAAAAAGTCATGAACTTGTGTTAGTCTATTAGCTCTAAAAAAATCAAAACAAATGCATTATGTTTTATCATCTATTTATAACAAGAATCAACTTATGATGATATATTGTTCCAAATTTAAATAAAATCTACAACACTTGATCATGTCTATGTGAATATATGCTCATTGTAAGTTTTTGAGGTAATGTTAATTAACAAGACATCTTAAAATATGAAGAATGATCAAGTCCATAGGCTCATTTATGCAAAAATGTAAGAAGCAAATTGTAATTTTTTGGTTCGTTTGGTCCATTGATTTAAAATGGGATGCCAACCAGTAGTTTATCCGTATATTGTATGAGGCTCCCTTTTGTACCAGAAATTTAACGTCTATTTAACACCTCAACTGAATTTTTGTAAGAATGCTGGTTTAGCAATTGAAGCAATATAAAATTGAAAATTTCCTTCCCAATTCACCCAAGAAAAGCGGGGGATGATGAATTTCAGTGGCACTGATAATGGAAATATATAACTAATCACCTGAGTTGTAATAATGAGAAGCCAACCAGCATGAAAGGAGATGTGCCTCTTATAAAAAGCTTTAATGATGTCGATAATCATGACTGCATAAGCGCCTCCATTTCCAAAAGCATAGCCCGCATTTGCAAAAATAGAGATTAGTACATGCTCTTTTATGTTAAAAGGACCCGGGTTCAGAGAAAAAAGCCGATCTCCAAACCCAGGAATGTGAAACTTTGTCTCTGGGAGAAATCTTGCCATCAGACGACCAACTGGAAGTGAGGCAACCTACGACATAAATATATCATAAGTTACACTAAAAGAAAATTAAGTTAACTGAAGATACTATTGTACAATTTAGCAGCATTTATATTACTCTATATATTACTGCATCAGGCTGCTTAATTGTACTGCAGCTGTTAAATTTTATATTTACATTGATCTCGCCAAAATTCATTTGGTGTCCTGCCATTAAGTGAAGTGGAGAGCACTGGGGTATTATGCACATGGTTGTTATTTTTGATCTACATAACATTACCCAGGAATGGTAAGTACTAAAAGTCCTATCTGGTAAGTCGCTCCAAGTATGCAACTTAGTAAAATTAAAAACAAAAAGATAAATAGGAGTATTTTGTGTAATTTTGGATATAGATAGCTATGCAGATTGCAGAATAACCATAAGCATTAAGTATTAACAAAAATGAATTTTGCATTTCAACAAATATGAGGGCTTCATTTTTAGCCGACTCCAACTTGTTTGGGAATAAAGACTTTGTTGTTGTTGTTACGAATATCAGGGCTTGTGACAAACATGACGTGTACTAACATTTCCTAACCAATGAAAAGATTATTAAATATTTTAAGTTTCAAACAAGAACCTGAACAGTGATGGAAGTGATAATGAGGGGTTCAGTACGGTATGAGAAAAACTGGTTGAGAAAGGACAGGAGTGCACAAGAAAAAAGGCCGATCACCCACATGCGAAAGGTCCAAACAGGTAGTGTCGGGTCGTCGGTCGTCAGTACAGTCATGCGCACCTGCTCTATTGGAGAGTTGTCATCTTCCTCTGCTTGCACCTGATGCTCAGGTACTTGTTCTATATCAAACGCTGATCATATCCCCATTGCAACTCTTTAAGTTGTTTATCCTCTTTGGGACCAGCTGGTTTATGGGAATAATGGAAAACTAAAGGATTTCTTTTTGAGTTCTGATACCAGTGGGTTCATATATTTATGGAATGCAGGGATGGAGGGTATAACAAGGAATTGTTAGTTGGATTTAGTGGATTTAATTAGTGAGTTTCAATTGTCCAAGTCACACTACTAAAAATTTTGCATTGACCTTTTGCAAGAAACAATGGATTCGACTGGTGAGTTGAATCAATTACTATGGGCAAACTTGTGATATTTATTAATTTTATAGAACCCGGAACCAATATGATAGGCTACAATAATAAAAAAAAACGGGTTTAAGTTGAGTATTTGTTTAGTGTAGAGAGCCAACTTCTTCTTTTTTTTTATATTTCCAACTTGCGTTCAATCTTTGTGTTACGTCTAATATTTAGGGTACATATATAAGTATATTTATGAATAGAGCTCTATTAGTCAAATGGTGGTTCAGATGCCATCTGAGGAAGGTTTATGGAAAAGTATTTTGCTGAACAAATATAAAAATAAGCATAACATTAATCTCTTTTTCTCATTTTGGAAAAGTATCAACTCTATACAATATGAGATGTTTATTAGTGTTAATAAGAAATTAGAAAATGGTTTACATATAAATTTTTGGCAAGATAGATGGAAATGAGAGTTATCATTCTCGCTCTTATTTCCTAATCTGTTCTTGGTTTGTACTGATTTCAATATTAGTGTTAATAAAGTTTTCTCTGATGGAAAATTAAATCTAAGATTTAGTAGACAGTTGGTAGGTATACTTAGGAATGAATGGCTCAAATTAGAAGCAATTGTGGCAGATGTGCTAATTAATCCTTTTAGTCAAGGACTCTATAATTTGGAGATGGAGTTCAAATGGTAAATTTTCTGTACAGGACATGTACAGATGGTTAGAATATGGTGGTTACAAAAATAATAATTATGATATAATATGAAAAATCCAAACTTCCTACTAAAATTAAAGTGTTTATGTGGCTAGTTAGAAGGAAAAAAAATTTAACAAAAAAATATTTAATTAAAAGAGGTTGGAATGGAAATACTCAATGTGTTTTTTGTGCTCGGGAAGAGTGTATTGATCATCTTTTTGTTTCGTGTGCATTTATAAAGCAAATATGGGAATGGATTAGCAATCATAATAATTTTGCTTTTAACGGAGAATACTTAAAAGATTTATGGAAAATAGATGCCAAAATCCCACTTGAGGATGCTATGTTAGTAGAATTAATTAGAGGGGCTGTTTTGTGGAATGTTTGGTTAGAAAGAAATAAGTTATGTTTTAAGGAAAAAAACCTAGAACTATTAGAAGTCTGACGAGTAATATCATTAGAATGTTAGAATATTGGTGCAAGAATAATAATGATCAATCTTATTTGAAGATTAATCTCATTATGCCGCAAGGACATTTGTTTGAAAGAGGTCGCTGTCCTGATTTATTGTCTATTCATGGGTGATATTCAGAGAGTGTTATTTTGGTTCTGAAGGAAAAACTTGTTATTTTTTGTTGTCTTTAATTTGTGCTGCTATGATATCTTGCTATGTTGTTTCTTAGTCGGTTGATGGTTATCGATACTATGTTTTGGTATGGTTGTGAGGTTTAGCTAGTATGTTTTTTTTTTTTGATAAAAACAGTAGTATTGTGGTTGATAAAAAAATGATAGTGGTTTTTCTAGGATTTAGATGATGTGCTAAGAATTGTTTCAATGAAACAAGTGAGGTTACTTCCACTCTTTAGTAAAAAAAAAAAAATATATATATATATATATATATAAGTATATTTTGATAAACATTATAGAATTAAACAGTTAAAATTAAGGACTTATCCTTAATCATTCTGATAAAGTATGAACCGAATTCTGGATCATAAAAATGTTTAGCCTCCCATCAAACAATTTCAAATGTGATAAAATAATTTCATAATGAATGGCCAATCAAATTGGAAGCTGACTCAAACTTAATATATGCTCCATCTAAATAAATAGAAGAATTTCTAAACTTTTGTTTCGATAAAAATTCACAAATAGATATGTATATATACCATTAAAAATAAATGTACGTTAGAGTTTCTTTCTAGAAGTTATATTTTCTTTTTTCCCTTTTAGAAGGGAATGGTAGGCGATATATATAAATCATAGTTTGAAGGATTTTTCCTTTTAGAAGGGAATCAATTAAAATAATGTACTGTTTGAATAATGGAAACAAACAACGTGGCCCACCTAGAGAAGCAAACCGAATAAAAATGTAGAAATCCCTTGATGAATCTTAAATTTTTAATAAATTCGACGATTCACGACTTTGCATCAGAAAATTGATTCAATTCACAGAATCTCAAAGTGGCTAGAGTCAAGGTACTTATTATTTGGTTTTAGATGTGCTATAGTCTCTACTATCAGTCAACAGTTTACAAAATACAAGTGATGATCGACCAGAAATAATTAAAATTTTATATATATTGACTTGAAAATTTACTTATAATGATGTGAAGATATAATCAATTCACTTAATTCTACGTCTTGGTGCTTTCCGTTTTACTTTACACAATATATGTATGCGAGAAAAATAATATATTCTTTAAAAGTTCTGAATCTTTTATTCAAATTGTAGAATTCTTTACTTTTGTCTTCGGGAGGATTCTAGATTAATAAAACTTGTCGGACTGCATCTCTTGTCAAGTGTCAACCCATTCCTTGTTTTTTTTTTCTTCTAGTTTACGGGTATTCCTTTTTATTGGCGAAGGGAGGGAGGTACGGGTGCAAACGGATCGGATACGGACGGATAATAACTTTACTGTATTCGTATTCGTATTCGTTATTATTTTTCGGATACAAATACTGATTCGGATAGTTTCGGATACGAATACGGATCGAATAATAAACAGATACAGATACGGATCGGATGATAAACAGATACGAATACGAATCGGATAATAAACAGATACGAATGCAAACACGAATATAATTCGGATAATTAAATGAAATGAGTACATCTCTTAGTTGAATAGTTTTCACGCTCTAGGTCATTTTGGCATTTATGTTACATGTTATTTTAGACTTCTAATTTAAAAACTTAGATATAATTCAAATATGATATGAAATTCACTTCGTAATATAATTGCATTGAATACTCAAATTCTTATTTAGCACAAATCCACACAAGCAAAGTTTGCATGCTAAGGACTTACGGTGTTGTCGACAGTACCTGTGTACTTCATCTCCACCTTAATTTCTACTCCTAAAATGAATTAAAAACAATATACAAAACCAGAAAGAGATTTTCTTGACACCACCATAAAGAACAACTTCGGCTTGAGAGTGCTGCTGCAGCAGGTACAACTTGCACAAGATAAGAATGCAGTGCATTGGCTCATAATCCATTCAAGACACGGCTATAATATTAACAAAAACAATCTTCAGTTTGAATTGAATAATTTAATGTTTTAAAAACACAATCACACAGTCATAATGTCGTTGATGTTCAAATTAACTATATTTTATTAAAGATAACTTGATTGAGTATTTAGAGATATGACATCTATCATAAATTAAGTAGCTAATTTGACACATCAAAAGACTGATACAAAATGGAATTTTAAATAATATAACATTTTGCTTTGATTATAGCATCATCTGGCAGGAGGTTCGGCCTTAGGACAAGCCAGCTAAGACAATTTGTTTGCACACCGAGGCCTACTGGTACTTTCATAGCAAAACGAAGAATGAATTATCTGAAAATAAACTAACAAACAGTTCTACAAAACTACAAACAAGCAGTTGTAGTTTCTTTTTCTTGTAATGAGCGCAAGATCAACATACTTTGGTAAAAGCTGCTTCAATGAAAATTGTAAAGTTAAAAAACAGGAACAAAAACTAGGCAGAAATAACATATGTCAAAACCATGCATACAAAAGTATCTCTGAGAATTAATGATTTCAGGTGCAAATGACTGATACCTCATGTGGCAGGTTTTGAAACAACAAGACATGACAAAGACATACTAGTGCTAGTGTGCTACAAACAATGATTCTTATCTGACATCAGGACAACAGATTTTGAGTCCGTTTTTTTGGGCTTTTATACTTAACTGATTTTTTTAATATCACTAACTTATAACATTTTTTTACCTTTTCTTGTAAGTACTAGCATGGTGGCATCAGATTTCAGGGCCTAGTCCCAAGTGAGGCTGTAGTGAGCTCAAAATAACTAAATTTTTTGATACTTATCCAAGGATTTGTAAGAAAAGAGAATAATTTTACACCTGAACAAGCTAACCAAATGTTAAGGGAGGCACCCCTGCTTTAGTATAGACAAGGAATATTTAGCTGCATCGATCAAATCGGCTATGTTGTGCACGGACGTCTCCTCTGACCCAAACAAGAATATAGTTCTTACTTCAGCCTTCTTTGCAAGGCGTGCATCATGCGTCAGTGGCAGATCTGGAGAGTTAAGGCATCTTAGTATCTGACGGTACAGTGATAGTACCAGTGGTCGGTTTTTCACAAGATCTTCTGTGGTTGCCCAAATCCGCCCCCTCACCATACTACAGTTCCTACAAGATAAACTAACAAAAAGAAAAAAAAAATTACAAGAGCATCAAATGAATTGAAGAAACAGCAACAAAATAGAAAAAAGAAGACACAAGGAACAAAATTGGTTTATGACGACAATATGTCGAGATATAAGGTTTACCAAGTAAATAAAATCATATGGGGAGTAAATCACCAAGAGCCTGGTACAGAATGCTAGCCAACAAAAACTTTATCTTAGTCTACATTTTTTTTGGCAAATGTTGATATCCTTGTCTATTTACTCTTTGTCAAGCTACCTGTGGAACTACTAATAACAAATGCAAATCCAGAAAGCTTTAAAGTGAAAAAAAATTAAGATGATGTGCTAAGCAATGGTTGGATCACCTAGACACATCAAATGGCACTGGGCCTAGCCTTACTGGATTTTGCAAAACAGTAAGAAGTAACACTGGACTTTTGATCTTGACCCACCCTAAATTATATTTCTGAACCACCTTGAATTAAATTGGGCTTGTTATTGCTGCCTTGCTGGTTTAAATATTAATGGGCTTTTCAATTTTGACAATTAGGCCTGCCCCGAACCAGTATTCTCTGTGGATTTTTATTTCTCTGCTCTTTTCGGAACTAAATCTGAATTGTCAGATTAAAGATCAACGCTTGACCGCCAACAATATGATTCAGGGGGACTTTTGATATTATTAATCTGGACTGTTGATCTTCAATTTAACGGTTGAGGAGAAAAGTTCTCCTCTCTGCGGAACAAAATGTTTTCCCGAGGATTTCGTTTCATCCTGCCCCTGATCTGGTGCCGACACAGTTCAAAAAAAAATCTGCTAACCTAGACGCCGACACAAGAGGAAAGAAACAAAATCAGAAAACTGAAAACCTAACCAAGTAACCAGCCTTATCGCAGCCTCGCGCCCTTGCCTGCGTCGCCGGCCGCCCCATTCGCCGCTCGCATCCTCTGTCCTCGCCAGACTCGGGTCGCCAGTCCTCCGCCACAACACCAGCCGCCAGTGCGCCACTCGCAGACCCAGTCCGCTCGTAAATCCAGCTCCAATTTGGAGAGGTTACGCAGTTGCGTCACGCCATCTGTTCCTGTGTATTTTGTTCCAAAGGTTCAATCGCTTTTCCTAACTTGTGTTTTGAATTTGATTCATTTCTCTGTTTTTGGGCATTTTTTTGAAAAAAAATTTGGGAGATTTTTTTATTCTATTTTATCTCTATACAACGCAACCAACCACTGAACAAGTACTACGCCAAGTTATCGGTCGGTCAATTTTACTTTGATTTTTATATTTGTTTCATTGATTTGATAAAGGTAGTACTTGTTGCTAGTTAGCTTGAGACACGTCTGATTATAAAAAAATCTCTGATATGTGTCATCTACACACCACATTTTAATTATGAATGTTTCAATTGACAGAAATTATTCCTGACGGAGTGACGACTGACGTCGGTCCTGTCCGCTGTTCGTCGCTCGCTTACGCTGTAACGCTGACACAGCAACGCTGTCAAATCCGATGATAAAAAATCCTGTGCTGTGCAGCACGTGGACTGTTGGATCATCTCGTGATTTGGGCCAGCACAAATCTCGAGATGATAAAAAAATCCATACCACAGCATTGAACACATAATGGTATTGAACATGTCCTCTAATTAACTGAATGAAACATAAAGCTGGACACTTTGACAGAATCCAAAGCCCACTTTTCAATCAAACATCAGTAGAGCTTCATCATTGTTAGTAACAGAGACTGTGCGAAGGGATGAGCAGAGAGGCCTATGCCCCCCTATTATATTGTTCTAATTGGTTTGTGAGCCAGTGACCCTTCAGATTCGATCGTTCTACTGATTCTTTAAAGACAAAGGCAAAGGTGGATGTAATTCGTGTTTCAAAAGCCAAAAGAGTAGACAGCAAGAAGGAGAAGAGTGGCGGGGACTCACCACAGAGAGGGGATGAGACACCAGTAACGCAACACGTCGCGGCGTAGTTGCGGCGAGATCAATCAAGGGAGAGGAAGGCGAGAACGATCAGACGGAGAAAGTGGCGGCGCCTGGTCTATCGGGAAGAAGGGGTGGTGAGAATACTCGTAGAGACTGGCGGCGGAGAGGCGAGGCGATGGGACAGTTTGTACAGTTCGAGAGGAGGAGGAGGAGGAGGAGGCGAGTTATCCTGAGCTCTGATACTCCCTCTGTCTGAATCGCCGTGCTGTTGCCTGTTGGAAAGAGAGAGAGAGCAATGTCTGACCGGCTAGGGTAGTTTGAACGGTGTAGATGAAACTCGAGATCAAATCAATGGATCGTAATAATACACCTCTATCTCTTTGTCCTGGGCCACGTGGGCCGGGCCAGCATAAAGAGATCAGATCAATGCATCGTAATAATACACCTCTATCTCTTTGTCCTGGTCCACGTGGGCCGGGCCAGCATAAACCTATTTGTGGGCCTTCCATAATAGATTTCTTCATGTCTACTAATGGATGGTGAAACCTACTGGCTACTGGTTAGCCTATTTTGAGAGAGAGCTATTGTATCGCACAATTCAAAATGACAAAATTCAATTCAATCCCTCTTTTTTAGGCTGTTGGGTTATTCGATTTTTTTTTTAAAATAACATTTCTATAATTCCATTTAATTATTTAAAAAAATAAAAATTTGAAAATTTTCACTTTTATGAGATTCTACTAAATGTCTCATATATAATAATATCTAATGTTATATTTCTCTATTTTAAGCTTGTTTTTTATGCAAACATAACGAATAAAAACATAATAAAAATAATAAAATAAAAATTATATTATTTTATGCAAACATAACGAATAAATATGTAATATTGAAGTTTTAGAGGCCTTTATATGAAACGTTTTGTTTTTTAAATGGATAAATATGTAATTATGAAATTTTAGTGGCTAAATATGTAATATTGAAGTTTTAGAGACCTTTATATGAAATTCTGGCTTTAATCAATAACCAATCCAATAAACTTAAAATCCATCATTTTTTTGAGTCGGATCGATCAGATCAGTTGGAACAGACGGATTATGCGGGTTTGATGTACACCCCTACATTTAATTAAATTATATTAAGATTATATTAAGGTAAGGTTAGTTTTAGTCATCTAAATTTTTAAAGTGTCTGAGTAGGCAGGTCGGTCAATTTCTGGCATGAAGAAATAAAATCGGACTCTTAGGCGCTAGATTTAGTTTGATGGTTCAGATAAAAAGTGATGCACTCTGTCGCACTAAAAGTGGCGCAGAGGACATTCCTTCGAAAGTGAAGAGGTGCTTTGTTGTATTGTATCAGATAAACCAAGTGACACGAAATATGGGAAAGAACGGATCTGTTTAATTGTTTGGATTAGATCGTGCGGTCCTAAAGTCACGAAATTAAAAGAATCTATTGATTTTAGAAATAAAATGGATTTTATTCCAATAACTCATTTGATAAATTAATTAAACTAAATTTTTTTTTCTTTTCAAATTAACGTAATTTAATATTTTTTACTTTTGATGAGAGTATGGAAGCACATTCCATAAAATATATTCCTACGTTCTATATTGGACATTTTTTTGTATTCTTAATTTATACAATTTGTTAGTTTGCTTTCGAAAGTATTTATCTCAGATGTATGAAATATTTAAGACATTTCAGTTTCTAATGATCACAACAAAATTCAGATAAAGAGTGTAACAAACAAATAAAAAATATGACGTTTGAGAATTAATTATAATAATGTTCAGTATAACTACTTTTTCTATCTAATATAAACACTTAGTGTGTGTTTGGATGATGCTAGAATAGTACTATCTTGAGTTAGTAACTATTCTAGAGTGTTATTTTATATTTGGATGAAAAAATAGCTATTTTCTTTATTGAGTTAGTGAGCTAACTTTACTAGTTTACTAACCCAATCAATTGTTGAATTTGTAGCTATTCCAAATTATTGAGCTAGTCATTAATATCACTAACTCATTAATTCATTTCACAGAATAGCGACATAAAAACACAATTTAGAATAGTAAAAGTAGAATGGCGTGATTTTAGAAGAGTGACAAAGGACTGGTATTCTTGACTATTTCGGAAGAGCGAAATTGTTGTTTGGCAAGTGTTAATTGGAACAATAGAAATGTTGGTAATTATGATAATAATGATGATATAATATAGAGTAAATATAATTGTCCCCCATATTAGCGTCCCCCTTACGCACCCCCCACTCAAATGCAATAATAATCATTTTTGAGTATAAATACTTATACATAAAGACTACTACATTTGAGTATAAAGACTTATATAGAGAGCGTGTAAGGGGGGACAGTTAGTCGCTTCCACAGTTAGTCGCTTCCTAGAAAAATGTATTCTGATATTTCATCTATATGGTGGTATATATATCGAAATAACCTCTTCTATCCACTATTTTATTATTTAATTTCGTATTTGACATTACTTCCGTGTTAGAATAGAAACTCTATTCTGATATTACTTGACTATTTCTTGAATACTAAACAGATCCTTAATAAATATAAGTATGTCTTGGGAGCGGAAATGGTGTAGTCATCATAATTATTTTTTTATGAGAAATAAATAATTGTTTATTGATATTATGGTCGTTGTCAACTTAATTTTTCATGTTACACGAGAAAATATTTAATTAATGATTTTATCAAATCCGACGAATAAACATTTATAAAAGTGAATGGCAACATCGTAACTTTTTTCTTGTTTAATTAACATGATAAGCACCATAATTTATATGATATTATTTACTGCGATCCATACCTCGAATTTCAAATTGAAAGTCGTCGATTTGAACAGTTGGAAACATTGTCCATACTGGTATATACATAGAGACTAATATTTTCATTTTTTAGAATTTTTTCTACTAATTTATTAAGTGAGTGAAGAATTGAACAATTAGAGAAGTCAATAATCAATGAATATATCACCTATTTGATAAATAGTAAAAAATCTAAAAATGATCAACAATGAACAAGGACTTGATCATTTTTCCTTCTAAAAAATCTAAAAAATGAAAATTGTAGTCCCTAAATAAAACAAAAAATTTAACGGTTCGGATCGACCGTTTGTACTTTATATGTAATCACAAGCATAATAGTGCTTGTGCTTGAATAATCACCGTAGTATCACTAATTCACACTAGTCACTAAATTTGCAGATCTTTATTTGATTATTTGAGATATCAATATTTTTTTTTATATTTTTTATGTAGTAAGTAATAAAATACTTTTGAATTATTATATATTCAAATCATGAAATGTAAATCTCAGCAAATTATTCTTTAATCATGAATTTGTTCTCTAAATGAGTGGCATAGGAACATATGGGTTTTGCTCAGGGACGGATTCAAAATTTTCGTCAGAGGATGTAAGATCTACAATTTTTTTCGGAAGTGGATACTGCACATTTTTAAATATAAATATACAGAATTATTTTGCAAAGAAATTATAGATCGAGTTGTGTCAAGGATTATTAGGTGATACATAAAATCGATTCCAAGACGGATTATTTCTTTCTACTTGTTTTTTAAATGGAAGAATATATTTGTTCCATTCTTCATTTATTTGTGCTGACATAAACTTGAACTCTAGATTTCTTTGGAAATTAAGAAACTAGCGTTTTATAAATTATCACTAGGCCCCACTAGCTAATTTCTTAGCAAGACGGGTTATTTTTTTTTTGTCTTGTTCGAATTGTATTCAGGTTTTTTTTTAGCTTTGTCATATGTTCGAATTATCTCAGGTTTAATTGGATCGTTTCAGTTGGTGAATCAGTCGAGTTTGAATCGGATTAAGTTTTGATCGAGTCACTTTTATTTGACACCGTCTCGAATTTCGAATTATCTTAGATGAATTTCGAATTAGCTCGAATCGAATTTGGGTTTATTTGTTTCTAAAAAAATCATGTCAGACCGAATTTCAACTTGTTTGTGTTTCCTTTTTTACTTCTAAATTCTAATCATATACTCTTCTACTTGTTTGTGTTTCCTTTCAGCCGCTAATATTTCTACAATGACAAGTAATAGAGATTCCACATATTAATTTATCTTTGACATTGATGGCACGTTTCATATTTAATTTGGCTATACGTGACTTGTTCATGAAAGAGAAAATGAATTTGAATGCAGGGGCGGATTCAGAATTTTTGTCAGAGGTTCAAGATTTACGGGTTTTTTTTTCAGGGAATTCGAAATAATACTTATTCTTAATTTTTTTTTATCTTATATAGTCATTTATACAAAAAAAATTTAAATATATGATTATTTTTGAGAAAAACGTAACATATATGATCATTTTTGAAAAAACGTAATTAATATATATGATCATTTTTGAAACTTTTTTTCCAAGAGTTCAGCTGCACCCTGATACATGTGGCTCCGTCACTGTTTGTTTGCAGGTGCAGTGTTGTGCAAGATATTAGAAAGCCCAATTAGTTCAGAATTATTATATATATATCATGACAACATGGCAAGATATTATACTTGTGAAAATTATTGTTTTTGCATTAAAACTAGCAATTGAAGTTGTTTCTTTTTTTTTTTCCTTGATGAACAGAGAAGGCTCTTCAAATATCCAAATAAATATTAATTACACGTGTTATTTTTTTATTTATTGTTCGTAAACTTACAACACAGTCTCACAAACAAATTAAAAAATAAATTTGAAACTAAAATAGTCTCCACCGAGGCTTCAACCCCGTACCCCCATGCTAATTAAATTCATAAATTGATCAAAACTATGATTAAGTTTTATATATAATTGCATGTTAATTTGTGATTTGATGGACCAATAATTGATATGGAAAATGCAGATTCATAACTGATTAGATTATTTCTTTTGTGTAATTAATAAATGAAGCTCTGAATTTCTTTCCTTTTATACATAAAAAGGAGAGAAAGGATAAATAGTTGCAAGTTAGAGATTAGGAATTAATACCAACAATCTTCTTTTTTTGAATCAAGTAATATATTTAACTACCTTTGCACAAATAATAATGCTCTTTGATTAGAAACCAACTAGATGTTATATGAGACACTGAGTCCTTCATTACCTCAATAAATGCTTATTTAAAATTTGAAATTAATTAAAATATCCGCGTCAAGATGTATATATGTCAGCATGGATTGATCAACCTAGCGAAGCAGGCAGATGGTGGTTGGTGGTGACACAAAATATCAAGCAATTAATTGATTATAACAAAAATAGTTTGTTAGGATATCAATTATCATAAATACAAGGATCACAAATTAACCTTTTATATTTGTGAAAATCACCTATAGTTAAATTCCATACCGGAATAAATAGAAGGAAATTAATCACCCCATTAGTCTTTTTCAAGATCAACTTTGTCTTTTTTGTGCATTCTACCTAACTTATTGACTCCAAACATTGCATGAAGACACTATTACTAGACAATTAAAGCATGCATATTCTAACCTTGATACTAAGAGTGTCTAATTAATTTCCATTGTCAAAATAGGTGGAAATAGGATCTCTCTCTAATTCTTGCAAGGGACCCATTTGACTTTGTTGGGTCTCTCCAATTGTCTCCCAAAGACCTAGTTCTCTCTCCAAGTTCACTAACCAATCATCTATTTTGTTTATTTCTCTTTCTGTCTCTGGATTCAGCTCTGCTTGATCTATGTTACATGACATGCCACCACCAGTTACATGTTCAAGCATGTCCCAAATCTCCGGTTCAATCGTAAATTCTGGTATCTCTAATGCTTGTATAACCTCAGAAGAAGAAGAACACGGAGATGTTATTATCGGAATTGCATCCATGTCCATATCCCATAGGTTATTTTGCTCCTTACTGAGTTCCATAAGAGGAGTAGGCACACTGCTTGTTGGTAAAAAGCTGGTTAAATCTGAGCTGGGTTTATCATGTTTTTCAGTGGAAGACTCAGTTGCGTATTTGCTCGAGTCAGACTGATCAACATCGCTCTTTTGATTCTGGTTGTCAGAGACGGAGTCGATAGTAGCTGATGAAGCGGGGCTTGCATTTTCTTTTGGATTATTCTTGATTTCAATTGCGGAAACCTTTGCTGCTTTCTTCTTCAAGTGTGTGTTCCATACATTTTTTATCTCATTATCTGTCCTGCCAGGTAGGCAGGATGCTATCTTCGACCATCTGTTTGTCAAAGAAAATTGATAAGAAAATTTTGCAATAACATTCATAAAGAAAAGCAAGTTGATAATGACCGTAACCAAGATTTGTCAACCACAAAATCAACTTTGAATTGTAGTTTGGGGATGTCGATCTTTCTGTTTCTGTGTACTTAAATTGGTTGGTCTGAAATGTTCCCTTTGAATAAAAAATGTAGCTAAAAAAGAAAAGGTTATGGAATATATAATGTATGTTTAATTACTTGTTTCCGAGTAACTTGTGGAGTCTTATAACTGTATCCTCTTCGTCCTTGGTGAAATTGCCGCGCTTTATATCGGGACGTAGGTAGTTGATCCATCTCAGCCTGCAACTCTTTCCGCATCGAAGCAAACCTTCAAAGAAATTCAAATTTCTCAGTATTTTTAACAACAACATGACCATTAATTACATTTCTCTATTGCATTGCCTACTTGCTAGAGATCAAGATCGTATTAGAGGCGGAAACCTGCTTGTTTCGGCAGAGCACGCCAGTTAGCGTGACCATACTTCTGGACATAGGCTATGAGCCGTAAATCCTCTTCCGGTGTCCATGATCCTTTGTTTAAGCCAACCTTTGCACAACACGGTGCTCTTCCCTTCCCCATTTTTAATATGTTGCCAATCTTCTTTCTTTATGTCAAAATATGTTTGAAGCAAGCTTGGCGTTGCTAATTAATTGGAAGTGTGAGAGGACACAAGTATTTATATAGGTGGTAAAGGATATACTTAATTGAGGTGTGACATGTTTGATAGTTGCTGTTTCAACCACCATTTGTCTGACCTGAAAATGAAAATGTGTATTGTGAGGAGTGTAGACTCGCTCGCTTTCACTGGTATCTCTTGTAAAAAAAAATTTCTCTCTCAACAAATTACCATTTGAGGCGTCATATTGAATTAACCAGGACTAATTAACGATCACAGATAATATTTTTTTTTCAGAATGCATCTCTGAATATTTTATATGCAGTACTGCTAGTTTGCACGTGAGGTAAAATGGTCAATTCATATGTATGATTAATTCGAAAGTATGTATGATTTTTTTTTTTAAATTTAATGATATGACGCTGATGAAAACTGTGTAATGAAAGCTTTGTTTTTAATTTGTATTTGAGAACAATTTTTTTTTATAGAGGCCATGGCTGCCTTTATATTAATCCCTATAACGGTTAATTCTAACGGTAAAAATTTAAAAAAGGAGAATAGAAGTCTAGAATATTTTTCTTGGGCTTTTCTCTCAGCTTGGGCCTGTGATGATTAAAGCCCAAGGGCTTTAATTCTAGCTTGTTAACACTATTCTTGAATGCTTGCGGTTCTAATTCCTTGGTGAAGATATCGGCTAGTTGATCTTCATTTCTAACATAAGATGTAATAATCTCCTTCGCTTGAACTTTCTTCCTAACGAAGTGACAATCAATTTCTATATGTTTTGTTCATTTATGGAACATCAGATTTGACGCTATGTGCAGGGCCGCTTAATTGTCACAAAACATCTCAATAGGTTCCTCGTATTTGATTCCGGGATCTTCTAGCACTTGTTTTACCCATATCAATTCACTTGTTGTTGACGCCATGACTAGATACTCTGCTTCTGCACTCGATCAAGCCACCACGTTTTTCTTCTTGCTTTTTCATGTGGCAAAATTTCCGCCTACAAATGTGCAATAGCCGATAGTCGATTTTCTATCACAACTTCCGGCCCAATCTGCATCGAAATAGCCACATACATTATTAGAATTGTTATTTCTTATCCAAATTTCCACTCTCGAGCTACCTTTCAAGTATCTTAAAAATCTGGTAATAGCATCCATGTGTGTGGCTCTAGGGTTATGCATAAATCTACTAACTTGGCTTATGGAGTACGAAATGTCCGGACGAGTCACTGTTAAATAAATTAATTTTCCTACTGACCGTTGAAATTGGTTTATATCTTGTAAGGGGTTACAATCCTCAGTATTCAACTTACATTTATAATCAATTGGTGTAGAGGCCGATTTACATTCCATTTTACCGGTTTCCTTTAGAAGGTCTAGTACATATTTTCTTTGGCAAATAAATAGATCTCCCTTTGAATTAGCTACCTCTGTCCCTAAGAAATATTTTAAATGCCCTAGATCTTTAATGTCAAATTTGATTTTCAATTGTTTTTTACTTCTTGGATTTTTTCCATGATTGTTTCCAGTAACTATAAGGTCATCAACATCAACTAATACTACGGTGGTTGAGTCGTTATCAAATTTTGTGAACAAGAAATGATCTGCATCACTAATCTTAAAATCACAAGATAAGAGATAAGAACCTAATTTCTCATACCGTGCTCTTAGAGATTATTAATCCATAATTTGACTTGTTTAATTTACATAGCAAGTTGGCCTCTTTTTCCTTTTTGTGTCTCAGGGGCAAAATCATGTACACTTCTTCTTCAAGTGTTTCTTAAAGAAGGACATTTTTCACATTCATTTGGTATAGGTCCCACTTGTTATTTATCGTTATTGAAAGTAAAATTCTTACAGTATTCATTTTGGCAACATGAGAAAAGGTCTCTTCATTGTCTACATCATAAGTTTGAGTATATCCTTTGGCTACCAATCGAGTTTTGTATTGTTCTATTGATCCATCACTATGATATTTGATTTTAAAAATTCATTTGCATCTCACGAGTTTTTTGTTTTTGGTAGCTCTACCAAGGTACAAGTGTTATTTTTTTTCAAGTGTCTTTAATTCCTCTTCCATTGCTTGGCACCATTTTGGTTGAGTTCTAGCATTCTCACAATTTATAGGTTCTTCTTCTTTAGCAATGGAAAAGATAAAGGCATGATATTTTGGTGATATATGATTGTAAGATAAATAATTTTGAATAGAATAATTTACCTTATATGTAACAAAATATCTCAATCCAGTTGAAGGTTGTATGGTACTAGTTGTCCTTCTAGGTTGTGTATCTTCCTCAATTTTGATTTCTTCTTGATTTTCAACCTTTTCAGAATTTTCTTGTGTGGTTTCACTATTTGGCTTATCCAACTCCTCTAGATTAATAAGGTTTAGTAATACACTATGGTCATTTGCAAGGGTAAAGGACGCTTCGATCTCCTCTTCTTTATTGTGATTGAAATATGACTTTTCTTCTACAAATATAACATATTTTGATACAAAGTATTTATTGGTGATGAGATCATAACATTTATAATTTTTTTAGTAGATGGATATCCAAAAAGAAGTTTTGGTAGAGTTGGTGTCAAGCTTGTCTTTTTTTTTTTATGTACATAGCATATGCACCCAAAAGTTCTTAAGTGATCTAAATTAATTTTTATTTGATATAGAACTTCTAATGGACTCTTATTATTTAACTTAGTACGCTATTAATAAGATAGGTGGAAGTGAGGATGGGTTCTGACCAAAAAAATTTTGGCATAATTTTGAAACATAAGTGCGCGAGTTTTTTCAAGTAAGTGTCTATTTTTTCTTTCACTAATTTCATTTTGTTGAGGAGTATTTACACCAGATGTTTGGTGTATTTTCCCTTAATTTTAAAAAAAAGTGAGAAACTATTATTTATGTATTTCGTTATGTTATCTGATCTAAAAATTTTAATACGTGCATTAAAGTGATTGTCTATGAAATTATTAAATGCAAGAAAACATAAAAATGCTTCACTTTTATTTTTTAGTAAATAAATTCAAGTAGCTCTAGAAAAATCATCAATAATGTAACAAAATAATTATCCATTGTATGAAGTAATTGGGGCCAGACACCATACATCGGAGTAGAGTTGTGCTGAGACCTGCCCGTGCCCGACCCGCCCCGCGGCCCAGATCCGACCCGACCTGTGGTTGGCGAATCCACGAATCTATGGCGGGTAGGGTAGGCCAAAAATTCTCGGACCTGCCCGAACCCGTGCCCACCGGGACCCGTGTCTGACCCGCCCTCAGACCCGCCCCGTGTCCGACCCGTGGACCCACCAGAATCGGCCCGTGGAACCGTGCCCAGACCCGTGGACCCGTGATGGATCCATGTCACTTTATGTCACCTTTTGTCACATCAAATTCGAAAAAAATAAAAAATAAATCAGCAGAAAAATTAATTCATTTTAAAGTCAAAAAATTCGAAAAAATAAAAAAAATTCGAAAAAAAATCGATAGAAAAATTAATTTGAAAAAATCCGGCAAGACCCGTGCTCGACCCGCCCCGACCCATGCCCGACCTGTGCCCGACCCGCCCGACCCGTCTGGACCCGTGCCGACTCGACTCGCTCGGGTTTATCACGGGTCGGGTTGACCCTTTCCACTGCGGACTCGTGCTTACCCGACTCGTGATATTCGTGGACCCGTGGTACCCGTGGATCTGCCCAGATCGGATCCACGGGTACCCGACCCGACCCGTTTGTAATACCCTACATCGGAGTGAACTAGATCAAAAGAAAGTTCACTTCTACTATTAGATAAAACAAAAGTGTTTCTAGTTTGTTTTGCTAATTTGCAAATATCGCAACTACTACAATCTAAATCTTGGAAGTTAAATAAAATGTTTAAAGCCTTGTCGAAAGGATGACCAAGTCTCTCATGCCAAAGTCTCCCAAGACTAGTCTCCTTTGTTGCACACAAAATAGATTTTCACTATTCAAAATATAAAGTTCATTTTTGCAAAATCCCTTACCAATCATCTTCTTGGTTGTTTGGTCCTGAAATAAAACATTCGTCTTTGAAAACATGACATTGTAATTTAATTATTTGGTTAACTTACTAATTGAAATTAAGTTTGTGGTAAGTGCTTCTATATATAAAACATTGCTTAATTTTTTGAGAAGAAATCGATGGTTCCAATACCGTTTATTAGGGCTTTTGTACCATGGGCTATCTTGATGGTTTGACCATCATTACATAATTTGAGGTTGCTACACATTTTTTTGTTGTAAAGCATATGGTCGGTTAGAAAAAATATGTAATTCAAAGTTATAACTTTTTTGTTCTATTTTATTTTTATTTATTAATTAATCTTCTAGTTTCTTTTTGTTTTGTTGTTTTCAATTTGAATTTGACAACTGTCAGATTCTGTTTTCTGCCACTGTGCGTTCTGCAACCAGCTGTCAGATTGCAGAACGTACGATTTTATTTATTAGTTATTTAACTTTTGACATCGATTTTTATTAATATCTGATGGTAAAAGTAACTTTGAACATCATGTTTTAATAAAAACCAGTGTTAAAAGTCAAGAATCTAATGTCAATTGGTATAACTTTTAGTGTCCCTACTACGCCGGTAAATAAATGGGAATAAAGTTCCTAAAAAATAGGAAATAAATCCAATTTGTTCATAGTGCTGCAAGTATTCATGGTAATGGTCTGAGGTAGAATTTTTTTAATGAGGTTCAAGATTCAAATATGATTGTAAATCATATTTTTCATGTGAATTTGTTGATTTCAGAAATATGGAAATCAAAATAAGCCAATTTTATTAGAAGTATTGCAAGGCAAATTTTGGCATCTTTTAATAGTTTTTACTGAAAAATGAAAAACACAATACAAATTAATTTTGAAAAAAAAATAAAGAGGTCAACTGACCCCCATTAATGGTTATTAGATATGTCCATTACAACAGAAAGGAGTTTTAATAGCGGCATTTTATGAAATTCGGTATAAAAAGAATTAATAGCGAACTTTAGAGCAAATGAGCTATTAAAAGTGACTTTTAATAGCGGATGTGCACAGAGATCCGCTATTAAAACCTTTAATAGCGGCATCTTTGGAAGTCCTCTATTAAAGGGTCACTTTTAATAGCGGACTGGTCATGGGTCCGCTATTAAAGGATCACTTTTAATAGCGGCATGTCTCTGGGTCCGCTATTAAAACTTCTCCCACGGATTACTTCCTGCCTTTACAATCTACAGCGTCCATTCAAATCAATCCGACGCTCAAAAATCACTCAGAAGAAGCCCACGGATACCCATCTTTTTTTCATTCATCTCTCTCTTATATATATTCCACTCTTTTTTATCTCTCAAAATTTCCTCTTCATCTCTCCACTTCTCAATACAAACTCAAAAGATCAATTATATTTTTTTTTCTCAATCTCTATCTCTCTTAATTTTTCTAAGAGTTAAACAAATTTGTTCATTTTTTTTAACCTTTTTGTTCATTTTTTGTGTTTTTTTTAAACTTTTTTATTCATTTTTACCTTTGCTAAATTTTTTTTTCTCAATCTGAAAATTTCAACTTTTTTATTTGAAATCCGATTCTTTTAGAATTTTGTTAAGAATTATTTTCATTACATTATTTTCATATTGTTGCTATTGTATTTGAGTTTGTACTGTTGTTTTAAATTTAAATGCAGAAGCAAACACAAAATTTTAAATTTTCATAATCTGAAAATTTTGCTATCCTGACACGATCTGACAGCTGTCAGTTTTTTTTTTAATTTCGTAAACATTTAATAGCGGACCGTATGAAATGTCCGCTATTAAAAGTGGGAATTAATAGCGGACATGTCATATGGTCCGATATTAAAGGTTAGAATTTATAGCGGACCCTTCCAACATTTTATAGCCCCCCTCTTTAATAGCAGACCTTAGTCCGCTATTAAAGGTTGTTTTTTGCCGCTATTAAATGTCAAATTTGTTGTAGTGGTCCCTGCAAGGTTATAAAAAAAAATTCAAGTATAATTCCCTTCCCAAAATACTTCAAGTATTATAAACCAAATACCAATTTTCTACTCGAAATACCTCCATACCTTAAAAGCAAGTGTAATTTTCTATTCAAAAGTGAGTAGTAGGCTAAAATATTAAGATGATTTGTTAATTACACGTACGCATGTTGGCTCATTTCAACTGAAAAAAATCTGATCTGACTTGGAATATTACACGGGTTCAAAGCTACGAGCGAGCTATAATCATCGTACATAGATAGAGGTGGCAAGTCCGCTGGTCAGGCGGGTTTGGGTCGGGTCGGGTTGAGTCGGGTTAGTTTGATTTTCTCAAAATTCGGGTTGTGGATCGGGTCGGATGAGATCGGATCGTGTTTCGGGTCGGACAACATCGACGTTTTTGAGGTGCTGAGTCGGGTCGGGTCTCGGATCGGGCAACGTCGATGTTTTTCGAATATTGATTCGGGTCGGGCGAGATCGGGTCGGGTCTCGAGTCGGACAACGTCGATGTTTTTCGGATGTTAATTCGGATCGGACAAGATCGGGTCAGACAACGTAGATGTTTTAAAATTAATTAAAATTCCATGTTGCATGACAGTCGGTAGCAGGATGTGTGCTACACGCTATATCTATACAGTCATAACTGCGTCTAGGGGTGCACAAAATATTCGTGACTCGTGATTCGTTCGTGTTCGACTCGTGTTCGACTCGTTATTAACTCGTTCGTTAACAACTCGAGCTGTAAACGAGACGAGCTGGCGAGCTCGTTAACAAACGAGACGAACTCGAGTTTGGTCCAGCTCGGCTCGTATTAGTTCCGACACCTTAACGAGTTGTCATCCGAACCGTCCATTAAAATACCCCTAGATCCATCCGTCCATTCTCCAGATGCAACTCACGAAATGGCGCAAGGCAACTACTCAAAACCTAAATTCCCAAATCCCAGAGGCGACGGCCAGACCTAAACCTAATAACAAATTTCGAAAACCTTTTTTTTTCTCAAGCGATTTCGACAGCGACAACACTGCCACTCTGCCAGACCTAAAACCTTTCCGAAAGTCGACGGCCTCAAGCGACGAGCGACGAGCGACGACCGACGGCTAGAGAGTAAAGCCAGTTAGCCTTCGAAAGCTGACGACCTCTTTGAGTCGCCTCATTTCGAAACCACTTTGCCTATGTGACTGTATTCCAAAAGACTTGATCTAGACTCCTACTACCAACTACTGCCGCCACCAGAAAGCTCCAGATATCGTCGTTGACTGTATTCTCATCGTTGTCTAACCCGTCTCCTCTTTCCGTCGCTATCTTGAGCAAGGTACACCTGTTTTGTTAAAAATTCATTGCTTCTGATTAATTCTCTAGTAACTCGTTCTGATTAATTTTGTGATTAAAAGAGTATAGAAATATTACTGGTACAAGCAAATAGTATACCAATGTTACTGGCAGAGGCGTAGAGCCTGTTCTATTGGCGATTTTTAATTACAAAGCTAGCAGTGTTAAAAAAACATAGAAAAGTTGTCATAGTTTTTCTACTGATTAATTCTCTAGCAGTGTTCTATTTTATATTTTATAACTAAAGAAACATAGGAAAAAACAAGCACTAACAGAGATTTGAAGGCTTATATGATTTGTACATATTTCTATATTACTATTCTCTGACAGTGTTATAACCAAAGAGTATAACCAAGTTTGTTACTGGTACAAGCAAAGAGTATAAGTTATACTCTTTATTGGCACAAGCAAGTTGTATAAGTTATACTATACAACCACGTTTGTTACTGGTACAGCCATGTAACTCATTATTTTACTAGCACAGGTCTATTTTTTGTTACTGGTACAGCCATGTAATTTATTTTTTGTTTCATTGCTGTTTTGTAATCTGTTTCATTGCTTTCATATTAACTTTATATATTTTTGTTTGTAACAGACATGTTGCGATCCTCAGCTGTCATTGCGACTAATGGCGAAGAAAGCAATTCAAGTGAAACTGAAAGTGAGAACAGCAAGAACTGGAAGACTGTTTGTTGTTTTGTTTATGAAATTGTGTGATTGTTTGTTGTTTGTGTGATTTTTGTTTTGAACTATAATTTGGTAATGTTTATATCTTTTATGAGTTCACTGTTATGACTTATGAACTATTTATTTGGCAGAAATTGTGTGATTTATGATGTTTTAAGGTTTATGAACTTTCTTTTGTATCTGTTATGATGATTTATGAGAATTAATTTGTTGTTTCAAACTGAGGTTAAATTAGTTGTTATGACTTCAGTGTTATGAACTTTCATTTGTATCATCATATCTGTTATGAAGTTTTTGAGATTGGCAAGCTCAAAACGAGCTGCACTTTACTGTAAACGAGCTTCATTTCAGTATAAACGAGTTAGGCTTGATAATGACTTGATAATGGCTTGATAACAGCTCGTAAATTTAAATGCACTGATTTAAGATGACATCACGAGTTAAACGAGACGAGACGAGCTAGCTCGGTTATAAACGAGACGAATCTGAGATATGTTTTGAACTCGTGACCCGGTTACGATACGAGCCAGCTCGGCTCGCCAGTAACACGAGACGATCTCGAGTCATTATCAACTCGTTCGTGTTCGTCTCGTTTGCAGTTCTAACTGCGTCATCACATTTTAAAACAAATAGTTCAATTCCTATTTGTTTTAGTCGAATTATTATTAATTAAGTTACTAACAAGAAACTTCTAAATATATTTCCCGTTTTGAATCTTTAATGTTTTTTTTCTGACAATTGGTGTTAATAAAAAATAGATCAATGGAGTGAGGCTATGTGTATATATATATATATATATATGATACTTCACAAAGCAACGATCACTCATGTATTACTTTGTCATCATATTTTTAATTTCAAATTTAAATTATCGATCCAACTGTTGAAGTTCATTTTCACAATTAAATTTCTTCGAGGACTAAATTTTATATACATTTTTAGAATTTTTTTACTTTTTTCTAGAGATGTAGAATATCATTTATATTTAGTGGTCCATATATCGTAGATTAACCATTTTTTTTGCCGCACTAAAAGTAATAAAAAAATTACAAAAAAGTATACTCTCCAAATTTTTTTTTTAAAATAGACATCAACTTCAAAGATTTTGATCGATGTTTGAATTTTCAAATTTAAAATATGAATACCGAGTGAGTACTTATATATGAGTGCTCTTATATACGGATACCTCTTATTCATGTATATATATATATACCGACATGGGCGGAATCAGTGGGGGACTAGGGTGGACCCCAGCTCCTCCTTTGATTCGGAAAAATTTGTATCCTTATTTAATTTCTAATTAAATTTAATAAACAGTAAAAAATTTAGTTAAAATATTTATTAAAAATTTGTATAATTTGATCAAAATTAAATTTTGACATCTTTATAATATTTAAATTAGATTATACTTGCAAATCAACACCTCTAACTCCGAATCGACCCTCTAACTCGGTATTCTGATTTCGCCCTGTATACTGAGGCTAATTTATCTGCACTTAAAAAAAGTTATTGGATGTGATATCCACTATTAACTTGAAATTAATGCCCTTTTACCGTACTATATACCTAACTTTTGACATATCACTTAGTCACAGATGTCTCAATTTCTTAGTGTGCTGCTTTTTATCTATCTAAGACTTTGATGTACATTGTTCACACATGCTACAATTTGAATTGCTATGAAATTACAAACTTAAGATTTGTTTTTAAGCAGCATCTCTAATTAAATACCGACGACATCTTAGCTACCTGTCTTGTCGCCTTTTCTATTTCGAAACACTTATCATTGGCTTTCTGTGGTGGCATCTCTGTAGCATCCGTACATACAAAATATATAGAAAGAATTGCATGTAGCAAAAATTATGTCAATGAAAACATTATATACTAG
>CAXKVX010001809.1:0-146169 GCA_964058865.1 Eleocharis quinqueflora
CACATATAAAATCCGCTTATCATTAATCTACAATCTTGGATTATCCTCGTATTAAAGATAATGTCTTAATCATTAAATCAAAAACATATTCTCTCGTGAAAGATTGGCAAAGTTAGATTTGATTTTTCTTCTTGCAGAGGTGATGGACAAAAAACTCATAAATCTCACATTATATTGTTTTCATTGGAATTTTGAATCTAAATTATTAAAAAATCATCATAGTAACTCATCACAGAATACAGTACCTTCATTGACAAGAATTAAAATGATCCAATCCGACCCTGCTCTCAAAACATAAAATTTGAAGGTCGACCATCTATGATCTGTCGTGTAAAACATGAGCCACCCTCATTCGTATTAGATGGTCTATAAATGATTAGATCAATGAATGTTCTTTCTCTTTAAAAATAATATTTTTTTCTAAACAATGTAAAATTAGATCTTCAAATAGATTCGATATGTATATCATATGTATATCGTATTCAACAATTTGAATTTGATCGTTTTGACTTTATAATTTGAAATATAAATGTGAAGAACCACTTAAATTGCACTTTGCAATTTTTTTAGCTTAACTATAACTATATAATACGTTAAAGAAGGACCACACTAGCAACAATTTGAAAAAACCAAGCGAGTCCAACTCAGTCCGACAAATTCGTGACCGCGATGCGATGCGATCAGACCCGACTCGACCTCAAACTTGTGCGAACCCGTTAGAAAAATGAGGTCTAAAACGAATAGCGACCAAAGTCTTTAGAAAAATCCCGAGATGAACCTGGCCTAAGAAAGCCCCGGACCGACCCGTCAAACTCATCAGAACCAGACTCAAAATTCGCCAAAACCCGAGAATAACACTCTAACCCGTCGTCAACCCCTTCTAACCTGGTCTTAACCCATTCTAACCCGTGATAGTTCGCCAGTCTGCAAACCTCTAGACCTTAGATGAATTGCGTCGGTCCAAAAATTCATCTGGTCGGGACAGATCGATCCAAAGTCGCTCGATCTAATGAGTTGATCGGTCCACGGTTGATCGATTCAACGAGTTGGACGGGTTCAGGTTTGGACGAACAGACCCTTGAGCTTATATGACATCACATCATCAATTGAGATTTTGAGTAAGGAAAATGTTCCAGCGATACTCGATTCCATATCGAATCGATACCGATTTGACATTTCCAGTCGTTGGAGGGCTCCGGTGTTCGATCTCCGTTAAATAACTTCCAATGTCCAGTTTATTTCTAGCGATACACATGTGCGTCATTACTCTGTCTCTCTCTCTCTCGTGCGTGTGCCAGTACTCTGTCTTCCAGATCTAATCCTCTCTTAAACTTCACTTTTTCTCTTGTTATGCATATTAATTGAAAACGCCAGCATACAAAATATGATTGTCAGGCACGTTATTCTAGTTGTCATGCATGTTAGTTGATTTACTATGCATACTTATTTAGTTATGCATGTTAATTGAAAACGCCAGCACACAAAATATGGTTGTCAGGTATGTTATTCTAGTTGTCATGCATGTTAATTGATTTTACTATACATACTTATTTTGGTTATGCATGTTAATTGAAAACGCCAGCATACAAAATATGATTGTCAGGCATGTTATTCTAATTGTCATGCATGTTGATTGATTTTACTATGCATACTTATTTTGGTTATAAGTTGTTATGCATGTTATTCTAGTTGTTATGCATGTTATTTGATTTATTATGCATACTTACTTATTCTAGTTGTTATGCATGTTATTTGATTTATTATGCATACTTACTTATTCTAGTTGTTATGCATGTTTAACTTCATTTTTTTTGTTATGCTTGTTAGTTGATTTACTATACATACTTATTTGGTTGTTATGCATGTTATTATAGTTAAGATAGTAGTTTTGTGATGTAATGCAGCTTAAACTTTATTTTTCTATTGTTATGCATGTTAATTGAAAACACATGCATACTTATTTAGTTGTTGTGCATGTCATTCTAGTTGTTATGGTAGTTTTTTTTTTATTGTAATGCAGCTTAAACATCATACATCATTTTTCTATTGTTGTGTATGTTAATTTAAAATGCATGCATATAAAATTTGATTGTTATGCATGTTATTCTAATTGTTATGCATACAAAATTCACATGTATACGAAATAACAATCCATAATAAATTAACATGCATCCAAGATTTAAAATAGCGGTTCGCGAGGTTTAGCGGTGGTGGAGTGATTCAGCGTTTAGCGTTTTATCGGTGATAAAACGGTCGATAAACTACCATATCGATATTTATATTATATAAATTTATTTCAAATGATATTAAGTATAAATTATAATTAATTCAATTTATATGCTTAATAATAACATATAATAGTAATTTGTTATCAACTACCATATCGATACTTATATCATATTATTTTATTCTAATGATATTAAGTATAAATTATAATTAATATAATTTATATGCTGAATAATAACATATAATATTAATTTGTTATCAACTACCATATCGATATTTATATCATATTACTTTATTTCAAATGATATTAAGTATAAATTATAATTAATATAATTTGTATGCTTAATAATAACATATAATAGTAATTTGTTATCACAAAATACATTTTCAAAAAATAATATATTGAATAATTCATAAGCAAGTATCTTTGTAGTTTAGAAGTACAAAGAAAAAATTGAAAAAGTCACATAAAACTTGATCTGCTAAAAAAATAACAATTAAACAGCAAAAACAACTATATCACCACTAAAGTCGCTATATCGCCGCTAAAACGCTATATCGCATCCGCTTTATCGGCCGCTAAAACCGCTAAATCGCCAAAAATCGCTAAAACCGCATTTTTCAATATATCTTGCGTTATAGCTCCAAAAAACGCTAAAACCGCTATATCTCTGTTTTATCATCGCTATTTAAAAGCTTGCATGCAGCCGAACTCGAATAACATGCATTACAACGCGTTTAACATTCATAGCGCGTCTGCCAAACTCGAATAACATGCATTACAACGCGTTTAACATTCATAGCGACGCGCGTTTCAATTGTGTATGACAAAGTAACAACTGGAGAGGACAATTTGCACAAAATGGAGACGATTTTGACGGAAATTGAACTCGCGTATCGATTTGATATCGAATCGTATATCAGTGTATCAGCTCCCTTTGAGGAATATGAAATATATGCATGGTCCAACTTAGTAATTAACTCTGTTTCGGCAAAATTATCTTCGGAGTTGGAATTACAAAGGGAAAAATTCTTAGTTCAAGCAGCTCTTAGGTGGCATTTATATATATATATATACAGTAGCCAGTTGTACACTTAACAAAGTACAACCATTCTCTGCCTCTTCTAGAGCTCAGGTGAGTCATGACCCTGTTTCGTCAACCCTAAGGCCCGCCACTATATATATATATAAATATATATATTTAAAGATAGCTAACTATTGCTTAAGAGTTGAGGGTTAGATATTGTGCACTCATGATTTAATTTATTGAATAATGAATTACACTTTCTCTTTGTAGTTTAATTATTATCTGTTTTTTCTCTTTTGATATAATGATCTGACTGACTAGTTTAATTACACTGAATTATCCGATCATTTGTACCCCTATCGTTTAGGACCTGGCTAACTGAGAATCTGAGATGATGATCTGACTGACTAGATTCATGTACTTCCTACCCGTAGAATTCAAATGATGATTGATATCACACTTTTACATATAATTCAAGTACTATGATACTTATTTTTGTGTGCATTATATTCAGTCTAAATTCTTTGATTTAGTTTGTATCTTTTATTGTTTCATTTAAAAAGGAGATTTAAAAAGACATTACCAAACAAATCCATTAAAATTAGGCCTACATGAACAGACATAACTGAAAAAGGGCCCCACGAATTCTACAGTAGATCCAACGGCCCAGGTGTACAAATTCAATCAAGTTCTCTAAAGTCGAATTTTAATGAAATCTCTCCAAATTCCAACATCTCATTTCGGGCTACAAACTAGAAAATTGGTACAGAACCAAGATCACGATTCACAGGAGGACCATTCATCATTTCATTGAGCCTGAGGAGTGAGGACACATCACTGTTGAATTTTGCACAGGATCCGAATCCGTATATTTGCTGAACTGTGCAACACTGCAATGTACAAAACTAGAAAAGTAGATACACGCAGACAACACGTTGAAATGCGTACAGCATTTGAAAATAATTGATGTATTAATGTCTCGTGGCATCCAATCTTATATATGTTGACAAGTCTCTTTCAATCTACATCCATTGTTTTATACAGTGTACAAAACCCTTCACCACTCAAATGGTTATATTGATAAGGGTGCGTTTGGCATTGATTTCGTTTCTGATTTTCCTTTTTCTTTAGAGAAAAAAAAAACAGAAACAAGTTTGGATTAATGAGGAGATTTTCATTTATTTTTCGCTGAGAGGACGAAAATAAACGGATTTTAGGGAACTACAAAGAGGACGTTCCCACTTTCCAGTTTTTCTCATTGAACTTGAATAAAATCCATTGCCAAAATATTTTCTCCGATGTTACTGACTCACATCACAGCTCCGCAAAGACAGACTTCACAGCTCCGCAAAGACAGACTGTGATGAATGTTTTAGTAGAATAGAAACAAAAAAGAAACAAGTAACATGTTAAGTAACAAAATACATATTTTTCAAAATTCTTAACATATTAAAATTTTCGTTAGATAGAAGATGATTTCTTACAAATGATTAGTCTCTTATATAGACGACAATGTGTCTTCTATACTATTTTATAAAGCACCTAAGAAATGGAGAACTTCATTTGGTCAGTCTTACTTTTTATGGACAAAAATGTTCTCTGCATAAAAAATTTCGCTGGTTCACTGTGCGTTGAAATATTGATAAAAAAAGTTTCCAATGAATTCTAAATTAGAAATCTCCAGACGAAAGATATTACCAAAAATATTATATTTTTTATTCTAACTTGTCATCACTCTTGCATTTTTTTGGTCACGTATTGAAAGATTTCTTATAAAATATGTGAAATGGACGCTCATAATTAATAATAATAAATATGTTACATGGTCTACCAAAAGAGTATTTTTTTTATATATTTAGTGGTTATTAAATATAGTTTGAATGTCATTTCGGATTTGGTAAGATAACTTGAATTTTAAGTAAGTGTTTGCTTTTTTGTTTTTAATTTCGTTAAATAAAAACAAATGTTGGAGACTAACGAAAGAGTTTGGTCCTTATGTCAAAAAAGAGAGAAATCACGCGACAATGGTTGTTTTACAATGAAAGTTCAAATAAATTAATAATAAAATATAAAAATGTTTATTGATAAATTCTTGAACTTTAGTTGGTTTCTAATTTTGATGTAATTTTAATGTCATTTCATACTTCATCATGGATAACAAATTGAAAAGGTACCAATGTACTATGACACTGAATGACAACAATAGCTGCTGTGCTATTATGTTAAAACTTCACAAATAAATCTAAAGTTAATCGGTTGTGATCGAAAGAACAATCCAACGCTCGGTATTGATTTAAAAGGTGAATAAAGGTTTGAAGTCCAAATGAAATAAACAGGTATAAAAGGTGCAAAAATAAAATGTTCAATGTTGTTGTGTTCACAAGATACGTCATGCATCATGTGTCATTCGTCGTACGTCATGGGTAATGCGGCATGCGTCATGGGTCGTCATGCGTAATGAGTAATGCGACATGCGGCATGACGACATACGTTATGTAAGATCGATGCGTCCTGCGGCATGCATCAAGCGTCGTGCGTCATGCAGCATGCGTCTTTCGTCATGCGTGATGCGTCATTCGTCATGCTTCTTGGTTCATGCGTCATTCGTCGTGCGTAATGAGCAATGTGTCATGTGTCATGCGTCAAACGTCATGCGTAATGCGTAATGCGACATGCGTCATGCGTCTTGCATCATGCGTCTTGTGTCATGCGTGCATCATGCGTCTTGTGTTCGTCATGCGTCATTAGTCGTTATGCGTCATGCGGCATGCGACATGGGTCATGCGTGATGCGTCATCCATCATGCGTCATCCGTCGTCATGTGTCATGCGGCATGCGACATGCGTGATGCTGCGTCATGCGTCATGAATAATTGCAGTTTGGCTTAGTACCTAGTATCATGTATCATGTAGCTATGTTTGTGCGTTCCCCCAAGCTAAACCGCTATGACACACAAGAGGCATAGGCAATCGTTAGAGAGAGCTTCAACAACCTTATCAAGCGAGATCAAATTTCGAAAAATCCGCTCAAAGAAATATGAAATAATCTGATGCAAATTTCGCAACCAGAAAATGTATGTGTTTACCTTCTCAAATTTGGCTAAGTATCCAGTATCATGTATCATGTAGTTATGTTTGTGCGTTCACCCAGGCTAAACCGCAGTGACACATAAGAGACATAAGCAATCGTTACAGAGAGCTTTAATAACCTTATCAAGCAAGATCAAATTCCGGAAAATTTACTCAAAGAAATAGGAAATAATCTGATGCAAATTTAGCAACCAGAAAATATATGTGTTTACCTCTCAAATTTGGCTAAGTATCCAGTATTAGTTATCAGGTAGCTACATTCGTGCATTTCCTCAGGCTAAACTGCTGTGATGCACAAGATACAAAAGGGCTCGTTAGAGAGAGCTTCAACAACTTTATCAAGCGAAATCAAATTTCGAAAAATCCGCTCAAAGAAATCGGAAATAATCTGATGCAAATTTAGCAACCAGCAAATATATGTGTTTATCTTCTCAAATTTGGCTAAGTACCCAGTATCATGTATCATGTAGCTATGTTTGTGCGTTCACCCAGGCTAAACCGCAGTGACGCATGCCGCATGCCGCACGGCGCATGTCACATGATGCATAACCCATGCCGCATGACACATGATGATAGATGATGTCATACGCATGACGCATGACACATGACGCATGACATATTACACACAACACATGACAAATCACGCATGACGCATGCCGCATCACGCATGACGCATGTCGCTTGACGCATGATGACGCATGTCGCATGGTGCATGACAGGACAACAACCACAGAATCGTCCCGATCTTGTAGCTCGCATCTTCAAAGACAAACTTGAGGCACTCAAAGACCAGCTCTTCAAGAAGCATGTCCTCAGACATGTTATTGCATGGACTTACACCATTGAATTCCAAAAACGAGGATTGCCACATGCACATTTTCTGATACTCATGACAGCATGTACAAATTATTTTCGTTGTTTTTTCGACATTTCATTTACTTACTACTATTTAGATATTTACTTGCATTTGTAGTTAATGAGAACAATTTATACAATCTCTTTATTAAAATTTGATGCAGGTTCCAAGCTAACGAATCTAGATCAATACTATCAACTTGTGTCAGCTGAAATCCCCGACCCAAAAAAATACCCTATGTTGCATAAGTTGGTTGCTACTCACATGCTTCATGGACCGTGTGGAAGTCTGAACCCTAATTGTTCTTGCATGCAAGGTGATCCCAAACGATGCAGATTTCATTTTCCGAAACAATTCAATGAGTCAACCCTTCAGGGAGACGACTCATATCTAGTATATCGAAGAAGGGACAATGGCCATGGAGTTAATGTGCGAAAATTCTGGCTAGATAACAGATGGGTTGTCCCATATAATCCAAAACTGTTAATGATGTTTAATTGTCATCTCAACGTGGAGATGTGTTCAAGCATATTATTTGTGAAGTGTGTTTTTAAGTATGTCTACAAAGGACATGATAAGTCGGCAGTTAATATTGAACCTGATGATGATCGTGAGATTAACAAGATCAAGGATTTTCAAGATGCATGTTAGATATCACCTCCTGAGGCATTATGGCGAATGTTTGGATTTTCGATGACTGAAATTCATCCTTCGGTGAGAGCACTGCAGATTCATCTTCCAAAACAATAATTTATCTGTTTTAGAGCAAATGAGCCTTTGCCTGCAGTTGCTCGTAGAGGAGGTTCCGGTAGGTCGATGTTGCTTGTTTCTTTGAGAAAAATAGGGACCGTCCTCATGCAAGGCAAATCTCTATAAAGATTTCCCGATGTAGTTCACATGGAATGATAATAAACAACAATGGAACGACCGAAAAAGGGGTGGGGAGGTCGACAAATTGGTATCTGTCCATCCTGCAGAAGGAGAAAGATACTATTTGTGTGTCCTTCTCAATCACGTTATAGATCTCATTTTCAGGTGCTACTTCGTTTGGAGATCTCATGACGGTCGACGGGGTTACACATCTGCCCTTTCGAAAAGCAGCTCTGGAGCGAGGTCTGATAGAAACTGATGATAGTTTGTTTGAATGTCTAACCGAAGCAGCCATATTTCAATTTCTCTATGCTCATAGAAAGTTGTTTGCCACGATTTTAGTTTTTTGTGAGCAAAGTACCATGAAATATTTCTAGATCTCTTGTTTATCTTTTTTGTTTATATTTTGATAGAAAACTGATGATAGAGTAGTGTGAGACAGGTGATGTCAGAAAATTATGAGAAGAGCACTACGATTCGATGTCGGAAGACTACAAAAGAAGATTTGGATCTGTTGAGCAAGTACAAAATATGGTCCTCGAAAACATCAAGAGTGTTCTCCAATCAACGGGCAAAGATATCAGAATGTTCGATCTACCACATATCATTGATGATAGAAATTTTATGAGTGCGAGATTTCGTGAGGTAGATGAGGAATTAGCTGTTGAAGTGGAAGAAGAACACTTGTGTGCATGTGATGCTCTTAATCCTGATCAGAAGGCAGCATTCAATGAGATAATGCGACACATGGATGGCAACAAATGAGGTACGTTTTTCGATATATAAATTTGAACTTTGATGTGGTCCCTCAATTTTTACAACTCAAAGTTGATCCTGGTGTTTGGAGGTGATTTTTATGTCAAGACTCAATTTTATGCATATACATGTTGTTGCTAACATATTATAAGAGCCTATAAAATTTTATATGGATCTGACCCTAATTTGTTGTGTTGATTCTTTTTAGGTATGTTTTTCATTGACGGTCCAGGAGACACGGCCAAAACATTTTTGTAGAAAGCATTGTTAGCAAATGTTCGTTCTCGTGGACTCATTGCACTTGCTACTGCTTCATCAGGAGCTGCTGCTAATAATTTGCCCGGAGGTAGAACAGCGCACTCTCGCTTCAAGATTCCTCTCCAACTGGAAAAAGAGTGTTCTTGCCTAGGATTCCACTTTGTTCACCAGACAATGATATGTTCCCATTCAAGATGAAGAGAAAACAGTTCCCGATCTGTCTTAGCTTTGCAATGACGATAAATAAAGCTCAAGGACAAATGATTCTGCATGTTGGCGTCTATCTACATGAACCAGTATTCTCACATCGACAACTATACGTAGCTTTATCAAGAGGGACATCACGTAGGAATACAAAAGTTTTGATTAGGCTTGTTAGTAAAGTAACACAACCAGGAGTTTACACGTTCAATGTAGTGTACCAGGAAGTTCTACAAGATGACTAATACTGGTAAAGTGTAATATGCTCTCTTTCTTATGTTAAGTTTCAATTCTTAGCAGATGTGTTTCTAGCATTTTTATCTTTAGTTTTCTTATGTTAGGATCTTTGAAGCAAACTAAATAATTAAGTTTATATGATAATTCTGATTGTAACACTTTATTTGTTTCTTGGGATTTTACTTGTGTGTTATTTCGTAAGCTGTCTGGATCAGTTTATTTCTTATATTTATGTTGACAACACATCGGTGATACCTAGAGAATCATCATCTAAATGAAATTGTTGTGCAGTGCATGTATATGTTATATTTTTATGTAGTTGAAAGATAAATACGCGCAAAAAATTGTAAAAACACTTCTTCAAACAAATATTGTTAATGTAACTAAATGACATTAACACATAATATTGAATATGTTGAATAATTCACAAATATGTAATAAACACATAAATATTATTTGAACAACACGCAATTTAAATGTTATCCCATTAATAGTATTTGAGTATCATCGTCATATTCAATAGTATTTGAGCAACACACAATTCATAATATCTCCCGTTGCTTTGCACGGGTACGATTACTAGTGATCTCAAAATAAGTAATAACCACAAATAAAAAATAAATATATGATGATTCGGTGAATAAAATGAATATAAATGCTAAAGAAATAAAAGACAAAATATAGAGAAATAATCTAGATAACTCAGAATAAATCTTGGACATAACAAGCATGGCAGTTCGGGGTCACAATCTATATCAGATCTCGAGTTGGATCCATTGTTGGACTGTGTCATATTCCTCGGGTTGATGAAAATCTTGACTCAAGCAGGAATTTACTAGTTTCAGTACTGATGATAGTTCAGGAGGTGGTTCAGATGATGAAGGTGGTTGCAACAACAGACATGGTAGGGGCAAATTTGGAGCAGGATCTGGTGTAGGTGGTGGTTCTGGCTCGACCAGTCCACAGTATTCTTCTTTTGGTTGAAACTTGGCTAGTCCTTCCTCTTCGAATTCTTGATCAAACTCTGCAATTTCTCGAAATTCCTGAGGAAACTCTTCGAACTCGAGATATTCAACAACTTGTCGGGGAGACTCTTCAAACTCGAGGTATTCCATGTCTTCTCATGATTCTCGGAACAACTCTTCAGACTTGGGAAAATTTTCGATATCGACCTCGTGTTTTTCTTCTCGACATCTTCGATGAGATAGTCGGAATAATACTCGCAAATCTTCTCCTCGGTGCCATCGAAAACATACTCGGAATCATTCTAGTAGACTTTCTCGGTGTGCTCGGAAACATTCTCGGGGTCATCCTCAGAATCATCCTCACAAGCTTTTTGGGTGCACTTGAGAACATACTCGGGGTCATCCTTGTAAATTTCTTCCTCGGAAACTTTTTCTTCTTCGGGTCCTTGCTCAAACTCTTCGCTTCCTTGTAGTTCTCGAGGAAACTTTTATTTCAAGAACTCCGCTTATTGAATCTGAAAACTTCATAATAGTGCATTTCGAACTTGAAAGTTCTCGGAATGCTCGTTCGTCAAATCAGAGCGCCCGAGAACCTCATCTTTCGAACACGAGAACTTGAGAACCTCGTTTGCCGAATTCGAGAACTCAACAATCTCATTTGTTAAACTCAAGAACTCGAGAACCTTGTCGGAAGTTGGCTTGTTTGTTTTCTCCTCGAATTTGAGAGTTCTCGAAGAGAAAGGTATTTCTACTCGAAGACCACTAGACCAATTTTGAAATCGATCATGAACAGGAGGATTGCTTCAATCTTGGTTGATACTTGTATTTACTCGTCCCCTGATAACACCCATAATTTGTCTGTGCCATGCCATAAATTGTCTGTGTCGTGTGGTTTCATGACGATTATGGGTCTTTCATGCGTTGGAGTATCGCTTCATTGTTCTTTTGCACTTGTTCAAGGAGGGCAATGATGTTTGGGTCGGTCATGGATGTGAAATGGGTGAATTGTTGAGGATTGACAGTTGTCAGAGATACTTACAAGGAAAATGTGGTGGATTATATTGGCGTTTGTCGGAGATACTTCTCGCAAATGCGAAAGTGGTTGTAAACTTGCTCTGATACCACTTGACGCATTCTGACGATTCAAATCACAACTCCGTGAAGACGGACTGCAATAAATAATTTAGTGGAATAGAAACAAAGAGGAAACAAATAACATGCTAAGTAGCAAAATACAGAATTCTCAGAATTCTTAACATATTGAAAATTTCATTAAACAAAAGATGATTTCTTACAAATGACTAGAGTCTCTTATATGCAATGTGTCTTGGTCCTAAAGTAAGTAATAACCGCAAATAAAGAATTAAATATATAATTATTCGATAAATAAATCGAATATAATTGCTAAAGAAATAAATGACAAAAAAAATAATCGAGATAACTCGAAATACATTTCGTACAAAGCAATAAAACAGTTCGGAATCACAATCATCTCGATTGAATCCATTGCTGGATTGCGTCAGTTACTTGAACAAAAAGTTGGAAAAACAAAACATATTATTCTTATCAACAGCTAGCTTCTCTGTCTGTCTCTCCTGTGAAATCCTCCTTTCTTTTTTCAATATTAAACTTACTATCTAGTTAGCCCTAGCCCCTATGGCCTATGCCACAGATTTCATTCCACATGTTAGTATGTTACCAGTAGAAATCAAATTGAGCACTTGCATATAATCACATATTACATATGGGACCATAAAGGAGCAGAGCACCATTCAGAGAAGTCGTCAAACAAAAGTCGCAGGTTCACAGCTGGAAATCGGCAGCTTGCATGCTTACTATTGTTTTGAGCACCGTGACGGCGGTGCAGTATATACTTTTCCGTATGTCGACATCTAATCAGAAAATAGTGTTGTACAAGTATTTGTGCACAAAAGAGTATAAGCTTTATTATAAATCATGTCAGAATCGCATTACGTGCTCACTTCCAGTTCCTCTGATAGTCTGATGCCTTTTCCTTCAATTTGGAAGTAACAACGAACATTATAATTTACAGAGAGATACATAATAACATTCAATTGGAATCAAATGGACACACTGGGGGTAATAAGAAAATTGTTGTAGGAATATAAAACATGGTTTAGTGTGAGTTAATATCAGTGATAAATGATAATGACTGTCTCTTTCCCTTTTCTCCCTTTTCTCCCTTTTCTCCCTTTTCTTCTTATGTAAATAATTTGTCGTACATTAAATCACTTTTGTGATCATTTTAATGAAACTTGAGAGCTTAACCCCCATTTTTCCCTAAAAAAAAAAATGTTCAACTTCAAACTACGTCACTTTGTCGTTGCTATTTCAAAATTTTCGGTACGTACGTTGAATCGGACGTGTTGAAGTAGCAATTAAGGGAAACACCTTTTTTAACTTGCATTACATCTTTTTTGTAAGCATGAGAACCGGTCCTTGAATTAGTGGCTAAGAGCAAATTAAATTAGACTCTAAATCAAATTATATTCGAGTGATTATAAACCTCATCTATCTGAATCTGTATTATTTTTCTAAAATAGAAATTACTGTATGTTCCTTGATTTTCAACGCTGCCACATCGAATTATTCTGTCTGTACAGTCAGGGGCGGATCCAGGATTTTCGTCAGGGGGGGCAAGATTTATAAATTTTTTTCGGGGGGGGCAAAATAACACAAATTTTCAAATATACATGGTTATTTCGAAAAAAAAATTGACAAATCGCACAAATACACTGGATTATTTTGCAAAAAAATTTTCCGGGGGGGCACTTGCCCCCCCTGACAAGAGCTGGATCCGCCCCTGTGTACAGTATTTGAGACAGCGTCACTACAGTGGCCACTCGAAAAACTGTCCATTTCCATTTGAAAATAACTGATCATTCCAAAAAATACTGATTCCATCTATCTCCGAAAAAAATTTCTTATAAGATTGTTACAAATAATTACTTATTACGTATACTGATATTTTTCTTTTATCACAAGTTTTCTAACTATCGGTTAGAAAATTTTCGTCCATCACATGTTTGACATTTTTTTTCTGAAGGATTGACACTTCTAAACAAATTTCGAACAAAATTGTACATAACAGACTTTTTCATCTGCTCAGAAGTTAACATTTTTTTCTTACAGACGTGGCGAAAGATTTTTCTTGGTAATTTTTTTCTTACCTTTTTTTTTCTGATTTAACAACATTTTTTGCTTGTTGAATAGGCGCGGTGTTATTAAAAAAGAGAGCTGATATATACGCTTCATTGATGCATAATCGATACGTACGTTAACGTGCGTCAACGCTTCATAGATATATATCCACAACATGCATAACAAAGCGCTTAACATGCATAATTATTTTTTTCAGTAAAAAATAACATACAATCGAAATAGAATAACATGCATAACAACGCGTTTAATGTGCACAACGACACACTTTTTTGCACGTATCAATTGTGTATCAATTAGCATATTGCTAGAACATTTTTCATTAGAAAAAAGATGATTCTGGTGTAAATCCACAAGGTGTGCATCCAATTTAATTGTACATCTTACTTAAAAACCGTTGATTTTGCACGGATACTAATTTCAGTTACATACTTCAAACCAAATTTAGTAGGTTATATTTTTTAAGAAAATAAAACTTTTGATTCAATTACACGTTGCATCACTATTTAAATGTCAGTTGTCCATTAATTGAAGACATCCTCATTCTTTGTTAATAATATTTTTTTGCCTACTCATATATATAAACAAGAAAAATAAGCTTTTATATCATATATGCAAGTTTTAATATGCGTTGAAAATGTGTTTCTTGAACCAAATTTGGTCGATATAGATTTTAATGCGAAAGGGATATGATTTATGCATGGGTCAAATTTTATATTAATTCAGTGATATTGTATTTTATATTACATATTTTATGAATAGCTATTGGAAATTAAATTGTTCTAAGGAATATTTCATAAACCTTCACTACGCGTTAACATAACCATAATCTGTATAATAATTTTTATATGTCATTGAAATAATGAAATAGTTGCAGAAAAAAGTACCAAGAAAAGCCCCATAAAATTACTACATACGAAAAGACAAATATTTTATAAAAAAAAATTTGTACAAGAATAAAATCTATATAACTTTATGATTACAGTATTATCCAATCTTCTTGAACATTACATTGTTGACTAATTACGTGTAACACCCCAGAAAATATAACTAGTTTAGGGGTGCTAGTTCCGCCACGTGTACTTGTTTACAAATACACGAAATACTTAATTAAATATTGAAAATTACCTATAAGTTAGCTAAATAGTTTAAATAAAGGAACAACACACACAATACAAGAACATCCAACAATATATATATGTAATCTAGCGTCTGTACAAAATTTATAGCGGAAGCTAAAGAAAAATAAAATATGTACAGTAGAGGACGATCTCATCAAAGGACATGAGACCGACCCTCGCTAATCTACTACACACTAATCCTACCAAAAGAAAGTGGAAGAAACAAACGAAGGGATCTGCAAAACGGAAGACGCCGGGACTCCATCCTAGCACTCTCCTCTTGGACTCCAAAAGATTCCTGCTCCTTACTTGGAGCCCACAACCACTGTGGAACGTGAGTAATTTATAAAAATTACTCAGTATGAATTAAGGTCCAGCCTTTGAGTTTATATTCGATTCATTGGTGGACCATTCACACTTATTGAGTATAATTTCAATTAGACTATAATTACCTGAGTGATATCTTGTTTAACCATTTATTCAAGTTAATCAAATCTATCCAAATGGACGATACGAAAACAAAACCCAAAAGTATTATGAGGAATGTCAAGTTTAGCCCTGGGTGTAGGACATCAGGATTTGTCCCCTTAGACGTGTCATGTATTTGCGCCGCCAGGTCTAAAAGTATCGTTAGACGAGTCTCGTATTCGAGCTGCCAGGTCTAACTTAATTCTGAGTATCCAGAACGAAACGCCCTGGTAAAATAGAGCGGCTACAAAAAGCACACACTCGGTCAAAAAGTGAACCCTCACCAAAAGAGAAAGTAATAAAATAAACACTCGATCTCAGCCGCCATACGGAAATAAGGAACCGACTACCCGTTTTAAATTATATAATAGAAAGGGAACTCCCTGTACCAACTAAGGGCCAAAGGGGAGCCCCAGACTTCCTCTCTACCAACCAGGGCCAAAGGAGAAAGCCCTTCGAAATACATTCAATCTAAGACTTGCCAGCCCGACACTCATCACTCCCGACGAAATACATATAGTATTGAATACGCATCTACCTATAAGTAATCTAATAGCCTATAGGATACGTATATCGGATTTTACATGCAATATGAGATGCATATGACATGCAATGCAGGTTGGTCTCAATTAATGGTGCAGTTATCGGTGTGCAAATATGAAAGTTCAAGTTCTATGGGTCTGATCAATAATTATTGGTAGTTTGGTACCACAATTCAGTTTAAGTATGTCTAGTAGGTCCTAATTAAGAGAGAAAAGGATATAAATCCTAGAAACCACACATGTTCAACGGCTTGCGGCGTTAATAACTATGCGATTACTTGGGGAAGTCTCTGTAGCGCCTTCAACAGTGTCAACATCCACAGGGTCAAAATTCACCTTATCTTCCGCGACCGAATATCAATTTGCTAAACTTCCTAATTGGCATTAGGGATTATCAGTCTAATGTGTTACGAAATTCTTTAACTTACAGAATCAGAAATCAGAAAGATAAAATCTAGACGTCCTTGATGCTCCTAATTTAATTCCAATATTATTTTTACTTAGTCAGATCTCTGTGCAGTGTCCTTACTGCACAAAGATTGTGAGAATTCTACTCCTACAGTTTTCTATTTCTTTATTCAGTTCTCACATTTAGTTTATTTATTAGTTTAAGTAATGTTTATTATTTATCTAACAACTATGTCGTTAAGACGATATCCTACAGAACAACAATAAAAGAACAACACGAAGCAAGCATGTTATAAATTCAACCACTTTTAGTTGTGGTGTTTATTTTTATGGATAAAATTTGAAAATGATAATTCGTGCAACACATATATTTATTCGTATAACTCGTTGCGCGAATCTTTATTTAACGGAGTTAAATTTAGGTTATTTAGAGAAATAGGTGCATTTATTAATTTTAAATATTGAAGTTTGTATAATTGAATTGATAAACGCTTGAAATTTTGTGTGAGCTTATTGATAAATATTTGATTAAAGTACATATATGCATACATATATTTATCTTAATGTAATATATTTTTATTAATTCCTCACATTTAGTAAAATTAAGTATGTACATGTTTTAATAATTTTACCTAGAATTTTATACTTAGGTAATTCGATTCATAGGTAAATTGTAGGCTTCAATTATACCTCCTATTATCGTCTTTACAAATCTATTTTAGTTTTAAATTTACTCGAAGAACTTTATCTGGAAATTTTTCAATTCGTATGTAATTTCGTAAGGAATAGAAGAAAATGTTTTAAATTTTACATATTTTTCTAAGCTAATTGAAATTAAGATCATAGTTGATCATGAACTCCATGTTTAGCAAGACAATTATTTAATAAAATAATTGTCAAAAATGATGGATTTTACATTACGAGAGGTGGTAACATATGGAAGATCAATATCGTTGGCTTAATCAATTCCTTTAATTTCGCTTGTATAGCGCACATTAATTAAATTTGTTTTCTCTTCTTTTCTCTCCTTTATTTGCAGTAAATTTATTTTCAATTATAAATTTCCATTTATCAATAATGTCCTTATTAAGTGAAGCTGCAACCAAATATGGAAATTTGTTAAATATATCATGAGCTATTTTGAACCATTAGATGTACAACAATAAATGATGTAACAAATATTCTGATTTGGGAGCTGATACGTAGATACCACATTTGATACGGACTATCGATGTCGATGTTATTATGCATATCTAGTTGAGTTATTATGCATGTTATTTTTTTATAGTGAAATAGTTATGCATGTTACTTTTTATACTGAAATAGTTATGCATGCTATTTGAGTAATTATGCATATTATTTTTTTAGCATGCATAATAATTTTTTCAGTACAAAAATAACATGCATAATAACTCAAATAATATGCATAGTAACTCAACTAAATATGCATAATAACATCGGTATCGATAGTCGGCATCAAATTCTACGGAACATTATCTTTCAGATTTACACTAGCATTACTCTTAAAAAAAATTGAAGAAATAATAGAATGAATTTCTCCAAACTGAAAAGACGGTCCAATATTTTTGGCTTCCTTCTAAACGCTATGTACAAAATCTGTTCTTTCAATTCAATAGCTATGGATATCTTGTCGGTTGATTGGAACTTGTATGCATAGATATGGAAGTTATAACCAATGGTCAAATTGAGAAGTCGGTCGCTATTTATCCATTTCCAATGGTATCCAACAAAAAGTGTAGTTCTTCACCCATTATGGCACAATAGCAAGTCAGAATTTAAAATAAAAAAATCATTGAGTAACTCAAGTAAAAAGGACTTAAAGAGACAAGCTATGATGCAAATGAATGTGTATCTGTTACTTATTTTGATGGAGATATCTTAACGACTTCCATTAAAAAAGAGAAATTATTTTCGTGACTTCAAAATTTCCACAATTAGAAAAATGTTAAAATAAGTTATCATCTTTAATTTATATTTACAATTCATCCACTAGAAAAAGGTCAAAAACAAAAAAAAAATGAAAAATTGAATGAGGAAAAAGGGGACGATGCGGCTAAAGAAAGATGCATAAAAATTAAATACGCTTAGTCGTGTCCTGCCAAATAGAACACACGATTTTTTTTTTTTTTTTTGATGTAAACACACGATTTATTATACGAGGGAAATTGGGTGTAGAGAGCGACGAAGAGAAAAAAGTAATTCTCTATACGAAGAAGGAAGAGATGGTTGTCACATCTTATCAAACAAAACAATAAAGAGTTCAAATTAGCGATGAAAAAATGGATTGTTTGGTTTTTCATGTCCACGTGTCCTTTTTGCGGGACACATGACACATATGAAGACAATATATTATCTGATGAATCCAAACATGTCCTTCAAGTTCTTTTATTCACAATTCGATTATTTATCCATATTTGGATTATTTTAGTAATGACATAATTGCAAGGATCACATAAATGATTTTGGAAATAAATTTTTATTTAAATTTGATAAAATTTAAAAGTAGATTAATGTGTTTAAAATTCATGTAGTTTAGGAGTTATTTAATGATCCACTAAGGAGAAAGTCTAGGTAAGTGCCTATTCATGATTTTCAATTCAATAGTATTTGTTGTATTGTTTACATAATAACTTAGCTATTTTAGGTGTTTCATAGATACTTCAATTAATCTGTACTGTCTTAGTGTATTAATATTCGCATCATACATTCTAATAAAATGATACAAATTGATTGGAATATCTACAGAACACTCAAAATGATGTACTTAAGTTTTTGCCTATTTTTTATATTATATGTTAATAAGTTTAACATAATTATGTTCATGCTTATGCTGTAAAAATAATGACAAATTAAATTAATAGTGTTACAATTAAGTTTGGAGCTTAAAGCACGAGACTAAGGTCAATTCACTAGGCATAAGCGTTTTCAATCAACAATTTCAAATTAAAAGCTTTTACATCTTAATCACCTAGCTAAGTAATAGAGCAAGCAATTTCAAAAAGTAATTGAGCAAATCACAATTTAACAAATAGCCAAGTAATAGAGAGAGAGAGAGAGAGAGAGAGAGAGAGAGTGAAGAGAGAGCATTCGAGAACAAGAGAACACGCTATGTAACGTGGTTCGGCCTATCAATCAACTTAGGCATACGTCCACGGGTCTCCCGAAACCAAATATTCCTTCTGGGCCGATGTCACTATAAAACGGGTGTTCTTTACAAAGTACGGAGCCGATTTTGACTTCTTCTACACAAACAAGTCAATCTTCTTCTCCTAAACCAATGTATGGGACAACACCACACTACACGGTAAAAAGATCCGATTGACAACACAATCAACGACAGGGATGCACCACTTGACAACACAAATGTGATGCATCAAAGGCTAAAAACTAGCTAAGGGTTTATTCTCGAATAGACAATAAGAGAATAGTAGTTATCCTAATGATCTATAGATTAGATAGCTGGAGAAGACTTGAATTAGGCTCTTTGTTGTGCTCAATTTGATGCTTGAAAGCTTGTAGGAATAATTTGATAATTTGTTGGTTCGTTTCTGCACCATTTATATAGGCTGGACACTTCTTGGATCTTGGAGCCTTCAAAAACCTTCCTGGCATTACACCATTTCCATAACGCCTTGGGTATGGCGTTACAACGCCTTGGGCATCTTACAGATTTGCTCTTGTGCAGCTGTCATGTGGGTCATTTCTTTAGGAACCCGTTATAACGCTTTGTAGACTGTTATAACGGATGGTGACTCGTTATGACGCTTTCCCAAGCGTTACAGTAATGCTGACTTTGGGAAATTCCAAGTTGTTGCTTCTTCTCTCTCCTCCTAAGGCGTTATGACGTCTTGGACACCCGTTATGACGTCTTGGACACCCGTTATGACGGGTTGGTGACTCGTTATAACGAGTCTTGGAGCGTTATGGTAACGTCGTGCTCTGCTTTTGCACAGTGAAACATTTCCTTGATGACTTGAGCATGTCTTGACTTGTCCAGGACGTATTTGACATTGGTATGTACCTGTTTTAATCTGAATCTTCACCAAAACTCATGTGCAAAGTTAGTATTTTATTTGTTTTACAAATTATCAAACAAGAGATGAGTTTAATCCAACAAATATATTTTACTATTATACTCATACTTGTTTGACTCTCTAAATCTGCCTATTATAAGGAATCATAAATAAAGAGATTGAGAGAATGGTTATTGTGGTTTTTGTTCTTGATTACAATTACATGAGATTAGATGTATTTATAAATTAGATTGAAATATTATTCTAATAATTCTCTCAATAGCTTTTGGCTCGTTGACTCTTTAGTTCAAATGACTTTTTTTTTAATGATTCAATGACTCTTTGACCTAATTATTGGGCTTTGTACATGATTTTAAAAGATTCTCGGCTACCTTGTTTCAATTTGATGAGATTGAATTCATTTTGTAGATAGAGAATAAGAAGAAGAATGGAATGGAGCTCTGTTTTTTAATTTGCATCAGAGGTGACAAGTATTGGTTGTAATGGGCTGCTAGATTCGTACCACAAATTGAAAGGTTCAAAACTAAAGCAAGCCCATTCGAATATAGTAATTTGCATGCGGGAAGTAGGAAATAAAGAATTGGTTCCGGTAAGAAAAATAACTGCATCTAATATCCTTGCACTCGAATTCGAAATTGCCGCTTCTCTTGAATCGTCATTCTTCTTTGGGAGTTCCATCTGAAAATGGAATTTGACGTGAATTTAGGGATATAATCGAATCAGATATTTATTCGATTATTCAGATTCAAATTCGAATTTTAACGGATATCGGATATCGGATATTCAGATTTAGATGTTTTTGGATACAAATACAAATAATATTTTATCGGATACGGATATGAATACGATTTCGATTTTTGAACCGGATACGAATACGGATTCGAATAATTATCCGGATCTTACGGATTTTCAAATATCCAGCAAATATTGAGGTCCAAGTCCATTATATTTATGTTTTTTTATAGCTAAGTAAATTAATTATTTAATTGCTTCATTCATTGATAATATTAGAAAAATAAATAATAAAGACAACACTCATTGCAACATTTTAATTATCCCATTAAATTTATTTTATAATATTATTTAAATTAATTTTATTATTGAAAAATGATATATTGATGATTTTTTATAATGTACTCATTCCATTTAATTATCCGAATTATATCTGTATTTGCATATTATCCATTTATTATCCATTTGTATCCGTATCCGTTTATCATCCAATCCGTATCCGTATCTGAAACTATCCGAATTCATATTTGTATCCGAAAAATAATAACGAATACGATAACGCTATTATCCGTATGTATCCGATGCGTTTGCACTCCTATGTGAATCTGACTCGGGCAAGCTGTGAGATCGAAAACTGTGGTGATCCAAGAGACCAGGACTACATGTCGAGTGGAGAGGCGGCATTGTCTCTATGGTGGTCGGAGTTGACAGATTAAGCCATCCCTCTTCAGGCGGGGATGGTGGTGATCTGGTGATGAGATTCGATGGTCGTGCGAGGCAGAGTAAGATCTCCGTGATGAAGGTGGTTGTGGCACAACCAAGCAGAGACAACTCGTCTAGTACTCGATTTCTCCGATTCTAGGCGAATGGCGACTCAGCTGGCTCGTGTTCCACGACGGTGGCTCCGTCACTCGACTTGGAGTTGACTGTTGAGAAGTGCAGCAAATTCGGTCTGGTCGATTTTAGAACTAGATCTAGATTTAGACAAACACGAAGTGATCATCGGAGGAAAACTCGAGCCGATTGATGAGTCTAGCGCTTGACAACAACGGTTCAGGCGATCTTCGATGGTGGCTCTCGGCACAACTGCTGGAAAGGAGACGATCTGAGTCTCGTTATGATATGAAACAGGGAATAAAGCTTTAGATCTGAGACTAAAGAGAAAATAGGAATATAGTAGTGTAGAAAGGTTTATTTCTGGAACAAAATAAAATAGAAAGGTTTATTTTGAAATAGTTTTTGTTTTGGTTTATCTGTTGGAATAGAACAGAGATAGAGGCATGATCTCTGAAATATGCATGAGTTTTATTCTAGCATTATTTCTGATGCTCTGATACCATATAAAGAATTAGAAAGAGAGAGATTGAGAGAATACTTATTGTATTGATCTTGTTCCTGATTACAATTAACAAAAAATGTATTATAAACTAGATTCAAATATTATTATAATAATCTCCCATAATACACAACCTCTATGATTTCCTACCTATTATCATTGTAATATTATTCATCTCCAACAATACACCTGCCAATATATCCAAACTATTGTATTTCTAACACCTATTCATCAAACACCAATAAATGATGAATTGTTGCAACTTTTCTTACGATGTCGAATATCTTTATGAAGTATCAAATGATACTTAAATTGCATAAATTTTCAAACACAACCAATCTATAATTTTACTTTTAAGATATTTGTCTTATTAAATGGTTTTATTAGATGGTAATGACTTGCATCTATTTTGTTACTGTCATCTTAATCAATACCAGATGGCTGGTATAAAAGCACTTGCTTGTCCCATTTTTATATAACTTCAATGAAATTGGCGGTATGCCGGTATCTACCATTTTTGTCAAAAAAAAAAAATAATAAATTGAAAAGAGCAAGGCTATAGTAATATGCATATAACACTTATATTCGTCTTATGCGGCTATGCATGTTTAATTTGCTCATTAAATTGAAATATAAGTTGCTCAATAAATCCTTCATATCAAAATCGTTTAGGAAATCAAATTTTATGATTTCTATAGCTTTCTTGCTATTTTTAAATATTTTTTAAAAACAATTCATAAAATGACACTTTTTATTATTAAATTTGAACTATTTTTAAAAATATTTAAAAAGTAGAAAAAAATATAAAAATCACGAAATTTGATTTCATATAAGATGTTGATATTAAAAATTTATCGAGCAAATGCATAACCGCATATGACGAAATGAAGTGGTTCGTCCTATGTATATTATCATAACCATGCTCAATTAAAAGATATGTCAATAAATTTCTTTTACTATTTTTCAGTTTTTGTGAAATTTATTTCAAAATGTATTGTCAAGAGCGAATCTTGTTATATCTAACATCCGATATGTGGAAAGATAAGTGCAACAGATCGCTTTGAAGGTTCTAGAACCTTTGAAGGTACGAAGCGATGAGCACAGCATGTAGTCAGACACACGTTACATGACTAGAGGGATTTCAGGAAAAGCACAACCGAGCAGCAAATTACTGAAGAACATCTACACTGAAGAGAAGGGAAGATAAGTTTTGATCTTCAATCTTTTTATCTTTTCACCTTCAATCTTTAATATTTTATCTTCTTTTTTTTCCTAATGTTTTGCTGGCAGACCTCATCACCACCAACATTTTGTTGGTAGTAAACAGACCACCCAAATCTTCTTTTGTAAACCTTCTATTTCAATGAAAAAGAGGAGGCTTCCACCTTGTTATTATTAAAGAAAAGAAAAATATTGTCAAGATTGTAATGTACTTAACCTCGCACTTAATTATGTTTCTAAAGATAGAGTTAAATATGCCGTTTAAAACAAAATTATACATAATATTGAGATTTTGAAAAAATAATTTGAGATAGTTTGTCTTAAAAAGATTGTAATGATATTAAATGGTACAAAGCATCTTGACCATTGGATGTATATCGGATCTCAGCTGAGAGTTTAAGCAAGAACTGGAGATGTCCCTGTATAGACTGAATTGGAGACGAAATAAAACATAATACAGAGACTGTTGGGACTGTGGCTGTTTGTTAGGCCCATTTATCTATCTATACAAACTTTTACTTTAATTGCAAATAGGTCCCTATCCTTGATTCATGTTGAAATCTGAGAATCAAAATATTATTTCATCTTTAACTCTCATCTTGTTCTTAGCCATATTTGTATCTTTGCTTGATGTTTCAATAAAAGACTTATTCCAATCCCAATTTTATCTCAATTATTCTTAGCTTCTCCATTATTCTTCAATTTCTATTTGAATGAGCTTGCATGCCCCTAGCTGGGACATGACAATTGGTATCAGAGCTGTTCCGATCTTTAATTGGGATTGAGCTCAATCTATTAAATCCTTGCCTTTGATTTCTCAATCTGGATCCACAAGCTTGGTTTCTGCTTCCGCCATGGCTAATTGGCGATATCAAGTTCTGATACCACGAGCTTCCACAAATCTAGCTCAGGTCAAGCTGTCAAAGAGGGATCTGGAACTGCAGGCAATCTGCTCTCAACTCCCTCAATCAATTCGAACTAAGCTGCATGCTCAGATACGAACTGAGATGGCAAAATTAAGATCCACCATGTCTATAAACTTGACTCACCAAATGAAGCAGCTCTGTGACGATCTCACTCGAATGACCACTGATCTTCGGAAGAAGTTCTCCAACGAGCTGACTCAATTACACAATCGCTGTGAAGACCAGCTCACTGCCTTGGCAAGTCAATAGCCTCCAACTGTTGAACTCGCGCCTGGCCCCTTCCAGACTGGCTGTGAGCAAATTGTGCCTACCAGCATCGGCGCATCACAACCAGTAACCATGGCCACGAGACAGCTCCAAGATTTGGAGCTCGAGATTGCCTCTTCCCTCATATCGCTTGATCTCAATGGTCTCGCAGTAACCCAGAGTGAGCTAACCTTTTGAGTAACTAAGAATAAAATACAAAGAACTGCCAAGACATTTTATGTCAGAATTTTCCTTGGTCTATTCTGATTTTGAAAGGTTGCTCAATCGTTCCTGACAACCAGGGATCAAAACAAAAGGCAGAAATATGAATACAATAAACAAACATTATCAAATTTATTTAAAATATTATCTATTCTACATTATCAATTTTGTAATTTATCTTTGATTTATTCAAATAAGTAAAAGAAATAGAGAATGATTTATTTTCGCCTGGAGCATTTTCACCCAAGTTTTCTTACTAATTAGCACAGCCAAATGCACGAAAGGCCGATACCTTGCAGTCTGAGAGCGTTCTGCTTCAGATCTCGCCTGGTACCGCCAAGACTAGTACTGTACCGATTCACACCAGCAATCTCCCAATGACAATCCACACTGCCTCCGAGAGAAATCCTTTACAGTATGGTGCTTACCTTGACATAGCTAAAACACCAGCAACTGTCCACACAGCAAGACCCATGGTCTACAGCATACCAACTCAGCAAAGGCAGCTCGACCAACACCAAACCAAGACCAATTTTTACTCTAGTGTTGATACATATCTCCACCCTATATTGTAAAAACCAAGGTACACATTCATCTTGGAGCCACCTGCGAGAATTGAGGGTGAGACTCCCTTTAAACTCTTGACAGTCATATCAATTTCGCTGAAACTCACATCTGAGTTTGTCTTCTCTACTTCCAATTCTCTTTCCCAATTATACCAAATGAAAAGAAATGCTAGTAGAGATGGATTTGTGGCTGTAATTCCACCTAAACCACCAGATGGTAATCAAAGGCACCAAGATGCTGGTCATAGTGTAAACCAAAAGGACATCTAAATGGTTCTTAACGTTTTTTACAAGGGCTTACTAGTAAATTCTCCTATGAAGAGTACTGGTGAAGAAGGGGTTCCCTCCCAGATTATGACAGCAAATTTCACTTTGAATTTGTGTGCCAATGTGTCAACCTTATCATCCTTCAGACTTGTTGCAATTTTCTTTCCAATTACAAATGGTGAGGAGAATAATAGGTTTATTACTAACATTCAACCTAAGCCACCTGAATTGCAATTGTATATAAATTCTGAGGCTACTGGGCAAAAGTTCAAAGATTACACCATTCAAGGGCAGTGGTTGTGGCTACTCAGCCTTGTTAGGTGGTTTGTGTTATGGCTAAAGGGTACAAAGATCCCCAAAGCTTACTTACTGTCCTTCTTCAATGGGGATCAACATGAGCACATGAGAACTAATCTGATATTCATGTTTGTGCCACCAACCAGTTATATGAGCAATTTTAATAGCATCAAAACCATGAGAGTGATTGTACTAGTGTTGCCGGTACAAGCATCTAAGTTGAGTGGAAGAGCATGGTATTGGCACAAGGGTAACTCGGTCACTTGGGAGACCATTGCAGTCAGGAAACAAGAGGGTACCACCATAGGCATCCACCCACAACTGGCAAGAGAGGTATTGCCCCACCATTTCCTGAGGAGGCTACCCAAATGGGGATTGGTGACAGCATACCAAGAAGTTTATTTATACAAAGTCTATCTCACAAATCATGTACATCTGGCTATGCAAACTCCTCCAGTTTGGATAGGGAAGAGTGAGTTTCTTAGGACCTACCTGTTGAGACCTTCAACAATTTTCTACAAAATTCAAACTCTGACAAAGGCTGGCACAACCATGAAATTGGGAGTACTTCACTCATACCTCCTACTAGATGGGCCTAGTTACACCCAGAAGATGGCAATTATAGGGGGATGGATACTGTTGCTTCCTAGAGGCAAGGGAAAAACTGTGTTTTGGTACCTGACATTCCATAATAGCTTGCAAGAAGCCTCTTCCATGGCTGGGCTACAAATTAAAGGTAACACAATCAGTGGTATGATATTTGATTGGAAAGGGGTGGTTACAGAGTTGCAATCTTGCACAAAATTCTCACATGACACAACAGGTTTGGTCTTACAAAGCTGTAAGGGCAGAAATGTTCTAGCAGCCCTCATAGTAGCACCAATACCAGCAAATTTTTCTCCAGCTGGTACTGAGATCAATGTTGTTGACTTCCAGGAGAATACAGACACCACACATAATGGTAACTGTTATCCCGACACTCAACTACTTTATGCCTCTTTAATACTACAAGTTGCCAAGGTGCTGTTGAGAGCCCTCTTAGGGAGGTTTAGTGCCATGATAGTCATACGAAATGAAGATTTCAAACATTTTCTACACTGGTTTCATGAACCCAAGTGGCACACTCGTTTGCATAGTGTTGAAGAAACTGAGATGGGTTCGTGGACACAAGTTATAGTAACTAAAGGCACTTTGGAGTCTATGCCTACTGAGCAGGGGGGTCACCAAACTAAGCCTTGAAGCATTCAATTGCAGGAGGCAATAGTGGAGAATAGCCTAGATGATAAGTCTATTCATGCTCCTTTACCCCCTCTACACTGGACTGATCTTTCCACAGAAACAACAACAAAAGCTGAGCTGCCTGCAGGGATACAAATGGGTGTTGTTCAATTTTTTTGCAGAATGTCAATACCTTGTTTTGGGTTGAGGCCAAACAGAAATTCAAGGGGACATATGGAAACAAAAACATGGTACTTTGGCTAATAGGGGTAGCCTTGGTTAAGATGTGGACCAATAACAAGGGTAAAACTATCATCAGGAGGGAATTTGTATGGAAGACGATAGTTGTGAGAAAGGTTATTAACCAAGTAATGATGCTACATAATTTCACACCCCACCTCCTTAGTAGCAATGTGCCAAACTTGACCTTCCAAATGACACTGGAAATGATGACATACCATTTACATGAATTTGAAACTATTCATGCTGCCTCTAGAAATGCAAATGAGGGGTTTGAGTATCACATTCACTTACTGAGAACTGGGGACAATCTACCATACAAGGAGGCACGATGTCAGGTATATATCGCTATATACCACACAACAGAACAATGGTGCTCAATGCAAAAGATGGTGGAAGCCCTATGGGTACCACAAGAGTAGGGATGGCAGTTTGGCTCGCCGGCCCATCGGCCCGCACATACCTACTCGGCCCAAGCACTATACCCACCCGGCTCATTGTCATGAAGGGTCGGGTAGGGTGGGCCTATGGACGAACTGAGGTGGGCTTTGGGCTGTGAAGTTGTACCCATGGGCTTCCTGTGGGCCGAATAATTGACTGAGTAATTATGGGTCTTTGTAGAGTTTTAGTTATATGTTACAGGCCTGTTAGATTAAATCGCCTTAGTTCTTGAATGTGGCATGTTAGAACATTGAACCAACCAACCAGGTAAGTATTACTGTATTAGAGTATCGATAATATACGGTATATTGTAAATTATCTATGTTAGAAACTGTATAAATTGTAATGAATCTGTATTATACAATTGTGGGCGGGTATGGGCAGGTACCCATGGGCCGAGCTTGCAGTGCCCACGAGTAGGTAGGCCTAAAAATTCTATGCCCATCCTCTTGGGCCGGGCAGGCGGGTGATTACATTTCTGTGGGCCGGGCAGGTCACGGGATAGGCCAAATGCCCGCGGGTAAGGCCCATTGCCATCCCTGCACAAGAGAAACTGGGTACAACATTCATGGCTATAGTCACCGTGTGCTCTTATATCCTCAAATTCATCAGGGGAGTGTCACCATATTGTCACAAGGAGCTAGAATTCACTGCAACAAAGGTTGCGAACACACACTCAAGTCCGAACTCATCTCACCATTTTAATGGTATACCAAAGCTTGAGGACAAGTTTTATTTTAAGGGGGTGGGATTGTAATGATATTAAATGGTACAAAGCATCTTGACCATTGGATGTATATCGGACCTCAGCTGAGAGTTTAAGCAAGAAATGGAGATGTCCCTGTATAGACCGAACTGGAGACGAACTAAAACATAATACAAAGACTGTTGGGACTGTGGCTGTTTGTTAGGCCCATTTACCTATCTACCCAAACTTTTACTTCAATTGCAAATAGATCCCTCTCTATCTCTATAAAGACAGTAGTAATTTCATTTCTTGATTCATGCTGAAATTTGAGAATCAAAACATTATTTCATCTTTATCTCTTATCTTGTTCTTAGCCATATTTGTATCTTTGCTTGATGTTTCAATAAAAAAACTTATTCCAATTCCAATTTTATCTCAATTATTCTTAGCTTCTCCATTATTCTTCAATTTCTGTTTGAATGAGCTTGCATGCCCCTAGCTGGGACATAGACAAAGATAACTGAAAGATTTCATAGCAGAGTAAATATAGAGAAGTAGAAGAGAAGAATAATCAATCTTTTTATTATATTCATTAAGCGATTTGATTTACAAGATGTTTATTTATAGAGAATCAATCAAAGCTAAAGCATAACAGAATCAATCGAAGCCTGACAACATTCCTAACTAACTAGCGATATTGTTTCAGCACTCTAATCTTCTAATCTTCTGTAGTTTGGTTTGAACTGAATTTGTTCAGTTGGTCCGTTCCTTTGCTTTCTAGAATAACTATGATGGATAATGTTTCGTAAATATCATGTGATATCAATTATTGATATCGATTTTATTATGCACATTTAGTTTAGTTATAATGCACATTATTTGAGTTATTATGCATGTTATACCATAACTATTTCAGTACAAAAAATAACATGTATAACTATTTTATTACAGAAAATAGCATGCATAATAACTTAAATAATGTGCACGATAACTCAACTAAATGTGTATAATAAAATTGACAACGTGTATAACTATTTTATTATAAAAAATAACATGCATAATAATTCAAATAATGTGCATGATAACTCAACTAAATATGCATAATAAAATCGATATTAATAGTTTGTATCAAATATGATATCTACGTATCAGCTCCGAACTATGATATTTAGGATTTTTCTTCAAAAAAAGTAATAATTTAAAATTTTAATAGGATATACCATATTTTCTTTTGAATGAACTACTATGCATATTTAAAATTTTAATTGGACATGCGAGAGATTTGGCCTTTTTTTACATCAGTTTTTTATTAACGCATATATGAAAGGGCCCACGCAATATGTACAGCTTTAGACCAAAAATTAGCCAATGGTTGCAATCCTAGTTCTCACTTTATCACTTTCCACTATTAACTCTTGTTTCTCTCCTTACAAAAAGCTGTTATTGCTGTCCAATCCTCCCTACGTTTTTTTTCTGGCTTTTGTTTTAGAAAAATTTATCACATATATATTCATCGACGCTTTATCATTATGCCTGTTAATGTTTTTTTTCTGACTTACCATTTTTATGCATTATTGTTATGGACGTCAGAGAGTTGTTATTCATATCAGATAAGTTGTCATGCATATTATTTTTGGAAGCGACTAACTGTTCTTCCTTACAAGTTTTTTTCTTATACGTTTTTCATATAAGTCTTTATACTCAAATGTAGTAATCTTTATATTTTTTAGTATAAATTCTTATACTAAAAAATGATTATCATTGCATTTGTTCAATAAATTATTTATACAAAGAATTAAAAATAATTTATCATTGCATGTGAGTGGGGAGCATGTAAGGAGGACACTAATATGAGGGACAGTTATATTTACTCATTATTTTTATATAAAAAATAATTATATATATTAGACGAGTTATTATGCATGTTAAATATATTGATATTTATTTCTTTAGCTTAACATTTCTAACAACACGTTTAACATGTGTAATTATTTTTCAGTACAACATAACATGCATAACGACACGTCTGCATTCATAACAACTTGTTCAACACACACAACATGTGGGTATCGATGAAAGTGTTGATGGAGGAATCTATAAGTCAGCTCCCTTTATTTTATTTGTGAAAAAGTAATTCTGAAATATATTTCTAATTTGGGCTATGAAACCATGAAATAAACTTGCTGAATTTGAATGTCCGTGGCAACTGTTTTTATGAAGGTGGTGAAACTGGAATCCGGGTAAATCACCTCTTGTTAACTGTCAATGTTTATTTTATTATTATTATCAGTATTTTTCCCTCTCTATTTAGATTTCAGGTTACAATTACGATAATATTATATTAAATCAGTATATCACAAGAATACTACCTACGTTTATTTTTACCCAAAAAAAGAACTTCTCATTTTTTTTAAAATTCGTAATATGTTTTAAAAATAATATATTCCTCAATTCTAAAAAAATTCCTTATATTTTCTAAAAATAATATATATTCATTTTTTTAACTTGAAGCCCTTATGCATAAAATAATATATATTCCTCAATTCAACCGTGTGAAAAGATGGCCTGAGGCTCTGACTAGTAAGAAATGAGTCCAGAGAATCCACGTATGCCATATGCGGAAAATTTTCATAGAGGGTCAAGCAGTAAAAAATTTCAACAGATTGGGCCAGAGGTACCCTAATAATTGCACAGAGAGTCAAGAGCGCGATTAATAGTCGCGCCCCTAAGAAATTTTCGATTTTTTTCCTTAAATCAAGGCATTCTGCATGTGCTTTTGCAGTTGTGAGCCCGGGCACTTAGGGGCGCGACTATTAATCACGCCCCTAAGTGATTCTGAATTTTTTTTTAAGTACTAATATATAATTTTTTATTATTTGTTAATATATCAATAAAAGTAGTATATTCATATAATATTTATTATTAAAGCAAATTAATGATAATTTCAATATATAATAAATTTTTAATATATGTATAGTTGTAATATAATACTATTAATTTGTCTTGTTAATTTTTTTGGGTTAAGTTATAATTATTTATACCCTTTAATATAATAATTAGTTAGTACTAATATATTACTTTTGGGTATTTGTTAATATATGTATATTAATATATATATATATATATACTACAATTATTATTAAGCAAATTAATAATAATTTAAACATAAAATAAATTTGTAATTTTAATAGTTGTAATATAATACTATTAATTTGTCTTGTTAATTTTTTTGGGTTAAGTTATAATTATTTATACCCTTTAATATAATAATTAGTTAGTACTAATATATTATTTTTGGGTATTTGTTAATATATGTATATTAATATATATATATACAATATAATTATTATTAAGCAAATTAATAGTCACGCCCCTATGTTTTGCTGATAATTTTTTTGGCTAAGTTATTATTCATACATTATTTATTATTAAGCAAATTAATATCTGTATAGTTATAATATAATACTATTAAATATTACATATGTTATTTATACACAATATGTTACAAGAAATAATAAATTGATGATATATTGAAGATATAACAAAATTAAAGTATATTCTCAAACCACATTAAGATATAATAACATAAATTAAAGTTCATAAAATCCTCAAACACAAAATATTTTGCAATAATCTCCAAGATAAACATACATATCCAAGTCTCCTAAATAAACATACATATCCAAATGTTTGAGATACACATACAAACTAATTAATAAGGCATGAAACAAAATTACATAATCTTAAACTAAATAAAAGAACAAGCTTCATCTTCTCCTTGCTAATTACCTACGATAACGAAATCTCAAGCATTACAAAATTGAAACCAATGTTGTTTTGTGAAATAAATAATACTAGTATTACCTTCGTCGTTTGGAGGTGCAGTGCAGGTGCGCCTGCTGTGTCCCGTTTGTTTGCATCGCCCACAAGTGTATGCTTGTCGATGTGTATTCTCTTCATCCATTTCATTTCTAATCCTTATATGTTGACGTCTCCCCTTCTTAACAGCATACCTTGTCGGGTCCAACACTAGCTTTGGTCGTGGAATTTTAGGCCATGTGTCAGAATTGCTGAATGGCTCAAATTCTGGCGTCCATGTTGCCATCAACTCTTGAACGCGATAAACAGGAGATACGCACACATTGCTACTTATGCCCCCCTTGAGCACAACATGCTACGATATGAGAACAAGGGATACCTGTTAGTTGTGATTTTTGACAAGTGCATGTACCCCGGGCACTTCTAACCGTACTGTATGTATTCTATTCCCTTTGATCTTGTTCCCAACGAATCTTTGACCTGTTTGAACCTCATATTTTCGCTCGTTCCGGTACGCTCGCACCGTATGTGTATTTCCCCTTAATCTTCGCTCCTCTAGTAACACTTGGATTTTGGGAGAGAAGAGGAAACCTTGTTCAATTGCTTTTTCTGCTTTTGCCCGTCTTTCAGCAAAGTATTTGACCGACTTGTAGAATGTGATTTCAACAAGAGAAGTAACCGGTAACTCACGTGCTTCTTTCAAAACATTATTAAGGGATTCTGGTCCATTTGTTGTCATCATCCCCATTCTACGGTCTCCTTCATCGAATGAAAGAGCCCATAAGTCAAAACGCGGTGCATTGTTCCTTTCAGCATCGTTCGGAACCCTACCAATATCCTCAAGCCATGTTGCAGCGTCGGGGCATTTTTCGCGAATACGACTGAGCCTCATTAGAAACTTCCTCTTTTGATTTTGTTTCATTGCTTGCCTCAAGATCTATGTTAATTTTTTGTTGGTAAATTCTTTAGTGAAATTTTGACATATGTGCCTTGAACAATATCGATGAAAGGCATGTCCATCTTGGGTGCTCCAACCCAGGTCTGGCTCACTAAAAACCCGCGAGATACTCTTGTGACGATCAGAGAGTACTGTCACAACTCGTGATCCAACCACTTCCCTACGAACAAATTTCATGAAATCCTCCCAAGATTTGTTGTTCTCGGTATCAACCAACACGAATGCAAGGGGCAAGAACTGATCTTCTACGTCGAAGCCACATGCAACTAACATCTTCCCCTTATATCGCCCAGACAAATGTGTACCGTCAATTCCTATAATAGGTTTGCAGTGCCTGAAGGCCTGTATTGCCGGACCATATGCCCAACACACTGGTTGAAATAATCTTTCATTTGGATCATTTGTGGGGGCGGTAAACCACTCAATCACTTTACCCGAGTTTGTTCTTTGTATGGCATTAAATAAGGGCACGATTAAATCATAAGCTTGCCTCCAACCTCCGAACAATTGCGCGATTGCGATCTCTTTTGCACGCCAACACTTGAGATAAGGAGCCTTGAAATTATATCTCTGCTCAATGGTAATCTTGATGTCTTTTATAGTAAACCTTACATTTCCCTTAACACTTTCTCTGATTATGGAAGCCATGAAAGGAGACGTTAAGTGCGGATGCTCCAACCTATCTCCCGACATAACACATGCATGCGGACCTTGCCTTGTATTAATAATAATAGCATCATCACTTAGCCTTCTTGATGCATACAACCTCCAATTGCAATTTTGGTCGGTGCACTCGATTGTATACACGCTTTTATTGGACTTTCTCTTCTTAAACATGCGGTTCGATTTGATGTGAAAATCATGCACAACCCATTTTAGATGATCCTTTGACCGAAAACATTGTCCCACTACCAAACCATCTTCTGTGACATACCCTTCGTCGTCAAAGTAATTGCCATCACCAATTATATCGATGATTGCATTAATATTATTCCACGAAGCTATTGGATGAGAATCGGTTCGGTCCCGTAATGGCCATGTTGTCATGGTCAGAGAAGTCTCTTCTTCAGAATTGTAATTAGGGTCTTCGAAAGGTGTAAAATCCATATTCATGAAAGCATCATTACCACACGTATTTCCAATTGGGCTTGCATCTTGGTTCACTAATATCTCAACCCGTTCTGCCGGGTTAATTTCATCCAACCCAACATTAAATTCGAAATCCTCATAATCCTCTTCTTCCTCTGGAATCGATTGATTTCGATTTGAGGTTGCATTCGGTTCATAACAATTGGTACGAAGATATGCATCTGGCATTCTACAAGCTATTGGCTCAACATACTCATTTGGGGTTTCGTAAGCACGACTACCACTTGCACAATCTTGGTTTAGGGTTTCCGTAGCTCGACTACCGCTTGCACAACCATGGTTTAGGGTCTCATGACCTCGACTGCCACTCGAAAAACCTTGATTTGTGGTATATCGAAGAACTTTTGACTCAACGTACAACTCAATCATTGCAATAGTACCAGTATGAACCGAATGGTTCACCATCAGTCTCCAAGTATCATTACTCGACAGTTGTAACTCAGTATAGAACATTACCGGAGGCTGTAATCCGGCATTGAACCTCCCTGATATCTCTAAAGCATGTGTTGAACTTGAAATCCCCATCCATCGGTACAGCTCCGTCTCCAGTTCACCAAGTGTTATGTCGTCATTCACTGTAAAACTACCGGTAGCTTTTTTCGAGTAATGCACACCATGAGGACCGTTCTGGATGGATCCTCCAGTGTAGAAACTAATAATAAACATTTTATATGTAAGATTTTGGGAGGAGAAGTGTGAAAATTTGATTTTGGGTTTGTGGAGAGGAAGGGGGCTGTTGGGGGAATAAGTGATAAGATTGAAATAATGGTTGGAGAGAGAAGAAAAGAAAGGTGTTGCTGTATATATTTTGTTCATTTATGGGACATGTGGACCCCTCATCTGAAAAAAATAGTGCAAGATTCAGACTTATCTGCAAAAAAAACATCTTCTTAGGGGCGCAACTAAATAATTGCGCCCCTATGTTAATTCAGAAAAATGGTGAAAAATGCATCTTCTTACTAGGTTGTAATCTTTCTAATCTTTTTAAATAATAATAATAATAATAATAATAATAAGTATATAATAATAGAGAAGGGATCAAATGACAACAACTATGGTGACACCAACATAACAACAACCATTTTTTTCATTTTCAAAGTCCAAATTGTTGATCCAAACCGTTGAATATGATCTCTATAATAAAATACGCTTGCAGATCAAATTTTACATTTTTTTGAATTTTTTTACTATTTATTAAGACGGGTGCAAAAATATGCCAAAGTTACAACTACCTCAATCGTTGAATTTTACACCCATCTTAATAAATAGTAAAAAAATTCAAAAAATTATAAATTTTGATCTGCAAGAGTATTTTATTATGGAGATCATATTCAACGGTTTGGATCAACAATTTGAACTTTGAAAAAGAAAAAAATGATTGTTGTCATAGTTGGTGTCACCAAAATTGTTGTCATTTGATCCCTTCACATAATAATATTAATATTTATAGTATTATATTACAAATATTAAAATTACAAATTTATTTTATGTTTAAATTATTATTAATTTGCTTAATAATAATTGTAGTATATATATATATATATATATATATATATTAATATACATATATTAACAAATACCCAAAAGTAATATATTAGTACTAACTAATTATTATATTAAAGGGTATAAATAATTATAACTTAACCCAAAAAAATTAACAAGACAAATTAATAGTATTATATTACAACTATACATATATTAAAAATTTATTGTATATTGAAATTATCATTAATTTGCTTTAATAATAAATATTATATGAATGTACTACTTTTATTGATATATTAACAAATAATAAAAAAATATATATTAGTACTTAAAAAAAAATTCAGAATCACTTAGGGGCGTGATTAATAGTCGCGTCCCTAAGTGCCCGGGCCCACAACTGCAAAAGCACATGCATAATGTCTTGATTTCAGGAAAAAAAATCGAAAATTCCTTAGGGGCACGACTATTAATCGTGCCCTTGGCCCTCTGTGCAATTATTAGGGTGCTCCTGGCCCTATCTGTTGAAATTTTTTACTGCTTAGCCCTCTATGAAAATTTTCCCCATATGCCCAGATCTATCTTTCCTCATCGGCACATGGTAATGAGTAATGATAATAAAAAGTTGATTAATTATAGAAATTATGGCACATAACATAATACGAATACAAAGCACACAAAAAAACTATTCCTAGAAAATAAAGCTATGACTATGAGCGGAAATCAAAGCAAGTGGCATCCAACCAGAACCATCCATACGGTGGACCCCTGCATGATGTGTCCTGGTTTGAAAGCTTAGGCAGACTAGGCTGTATCGAGTCCGAATCTGGTGCTTTTAAAAACCGTGTTTGTTTTTTTCTGTTTGTCTCGATCCGATCGTCCGACTGTCACGAACGGTTGTGATTTGATTCAGAAAGTAGATGTTTTCGTCGTTAGATGAGTTTTGAACGGTCCAGATCGAAACAAGCAGGAAAACAAGCCGGGATTTACGAGCTGCAGATCCCGTTCCGGCTGTATCTACTTGCATTTTTTTAACATTGCAAATTAATAAATAAGTAACAAATCAAAGGAAAGATTATTTTGAAAATGTGAGTAACAGAAAAGATCGAAAGAGAAATAAAGACAAATTTACGGCATTAGCAATGCCGTGAACGTGAATTAACCAGTTTGATTGTTCGACTTTTGTGCGCCTTTTTTATTCCAGCAACCTTTGCTGTGGTTGCTTTTGTAGTGATTTTTTTATCAATAAAAAATGTAAATAATTTAATTCATGAGATATGAGTTGGATCATATTTAGCGTTTTTTTAACGATTTCAGTTGTATTGTTGAGACCGTAATTAATATTTTTATCGTCGCAAACTATTAAGTTATAGATATTCTAGTCTACTTTTTTTGCGTCGAGTTCGGAGAAATGAGTAATTCAAAATTGAATCTGATTCAAACTCGTGATAAAAAAAATTACTAATTACAACATAAGTTGAAGGTGGAGAAAATTTGAGATGCACATTCTTTCGATTGCAAATCAAACTCGACACGATGAAAGTAGACTCGAATGTCTACAGTTTGATGGCTTTCAATGATAAAAAAACTAATCATAGTCTCGGCGAGTGAAGTCGAAGTTGTTGTAAAAATTATTAAGTATGATTCGTATGTTTTTCTACAAACTTCGGTCGCGCTCGTCGGAACTGTATTAAGTATATTTTTATCGTCACAAGCCATCGAGCTGTAGATATTTGAGTCTACTTTCACCGTGTCGAGTCTGATTTGTAATCGGAGAAACGAGCAATTCAAAACTGAATCTAATGCAACCTAATGATAAAAATTACTAATTAAGACATAAGTTGAAGATGGAGACAAATTTGAAATGCATATTCATCCGATCACAAATCAGACTTAATGCGATCAAAGTAGGCTCAAATATCTACAACTTGATGCCTTGCGACAATAAAAAAACTAATTACAATCCCGACGAACGTAGCTGAAGTTTGTAGAAAAAATATCAATCATACTTATTATATTTTTACAACAACTTCGACTGCGCTTGTCGATAATGCACTTAGTTTTTTATCATTGCAAGGTATCAACTTGTAGATATTCGAGTTTACTTTTCTCGTGTCGAGTTTGATTTGCGATTGGAGGAATGTGCATCTCAAATTGACTTCATCTTCAACTTATGTCTTTTACTATTTTTTTTATCACGAGTTTGCGTCATATTCAATTTTGAATCACTCGTTTCTTCGATCACAAATCAGACTCGACACAATGAAAGTATACTCGAATATCCAAATTTTTTTTAAATAACCCAAACAAATTGTAAAAAAACCAAAATGACAAAATTATGGCCGTATTTATCATAGTAGTCAATCCGGGAGCCAGGGATTCCTTCAAAATTCCGGCATCACAAAAAGCCACATAACTCCGAAATCAGAGAATCCCTCTTAACTCCGGAATTTGTGCCCTCTCTTTAACTCCGAAATCCCTGATTCCGAAGTTACTCCGTCCCCCTGTTTTCGGACTTATGTCATTTAAACCGAGCGGCTTCTTCTCCATGAGATGCATCTCCATTAAAAAAAAGGTTAGATCTACCATATTCATTAGTTTAAAGCAAAATTTGACTGATTTTTTCCTGATTAGTTTGATTAGATTTACCATATTCCGAAGTTATCGAGGATTCTCTCTGCTGTAACAGGTTAGTTTTTTCGAAAAATATAGAAAATCACAAAATTTGCAAAAAAATTTGTAGAAATTTGTTAGATTATTGTTACTATTGTTAGGTTTGTTAGATTAGTTAGTTTAGATAATTTGTTATATTAAAGATTAGATTATTGTTAAATTAGTTAATTAATTCACATTATTGTGAAATTATCTAGTTTATTGTTAAAAAATGTTATTTTATAGATTATTAATTAGTTAGTTTTAAATAAATATGTAAGTTGTTAAAAATTGTTAGATTATGTTGTTTTTTATATTTAAAGATAGTTCTGTCTAAATGACGAGACCTCGAAGAATTAGTTTTTCTCAACCTAGCACTTCTCAGCATAGCACTTCCGAGGCTAGTGCTTCTCTCCCTCCTGATTGTCAGTCATTTTCTACCTTATTGCAGATGCCTGTCGCCCAACACAAGATTGCGACCGTAAAAAAAGATTTGGTTAATTTTTGTAATATATATATATATTCCGTAATATATATTTATTTTTTGTAATATATATTTATTTCATGATGCTGTTGAAATATTACAGAGCGGTGATGATTTGAAATGCATTTGTCATGACAATGTCATACCATATCACAAGAGTTGTGGTTCGGCATTGAAGAGATTGGGATTGTACCACATTTCTCAGTTGGGTCATAAGAGGAGAGACAAGGGATTGATTACAGAACTGGTAGAACGCTAGAGGCCCGAGACGCACACATTTCACATGCCTATCGGAGAGACGACCATCGCTCTACATGATGTTAGTTGTTTATGGGGGCTGCCCATAATCGGTGCGATTGTTACCGGAATTTGTGATAACAACTGGAGGCATATGATACAATAATATCTGGGTAGAGAGGCCGGGGATGAGACGTGCAGGTGTGGCGCTTCAAAGAAATCTAGACAGCAACAACGACTGGTTTCGAATTACAGTCTTAATTTGAAGTGGTTGCAACGCGAGTTCGCTAATATGCCGAAAAATCCCACACAGGAGCAGGTAGATTTTCATACTCGAGCTTACGTTCTAGATTTATTTGGTTCTGTCATGTTTCCAGACTCCAATTGGAGAATTTGAGTAGTCCACCTATGCTTTACAATTGGAGGGGTGCCGTCTTGGCAATCTCATTGGCCCTGACAAGGGGGTTGAAGCGTTTCGAAAAGAGAACATTATTATCATGTCGAGGACACCTGCATGATGTCGGTCAGGGGCATAAGTTGGATAAATTATTAAGGGATGCTGGGTTGCCCGAAAGAATTGAGGATATTACCACCTCAGCCGAGCCTGATATTCCAGGCTTTCGTGATCAGGAGGCGACGTGGGCCACAACATATGAGGGTGATTATGACGAGATCATTTCCAGTATGGGCGGGACAGGTTTAGGACCACACGGTGATCCCACAACATCGACTAGTCAGCAGCAGGGCGGAGATCACTCACTTGTGCCAGCAAAATTATCGGGATTCTCATTTGTCCCATTTGACACCAGATCAACATTTAATTCAACAAATCTCCAATTCATTTCTGATTGTGTCATTTGCAATACCATTCACCACTCTACCTCATCACGTATAGGAATTAAACAAAAATGATAAGTAGGTGGGATCGCAGTGTTATACCGAGTGATACCATTCAGCGAATATTAACTCTTAAATATCCCCAACCATTTGTATATTGTATTTTTCACATTTTGATATCGGGTTTCTTCATTTCCTGGAAAAGTAAATTTAAAATCACAATTGTATTCTATACCATACGGTCCATTTTGAGTTTCACCATCCATATACACGAAAATTGGAATCATTTTTCTGCACTCCAACTATACAAAATTCGCAATTAATAATATACTAATAGTTCAAAAATTACGAAATAAATAGGTAAATCAACTATAATTATAGTAATTCTAAATTACTTTACACTAATTCAAATTTTTACTTTACAAATTATTACAATGTAATAAAAAATAAAATAATACCTAAAGTAATTTAACAACTCTTAATCTTTCCAAATTTGCAAAATCTTCATGACAATATTTCTCTATTTTCTCTGTGGCTTCACCTCTTCTCTGCTTCACTCCGGAATAACTTTGAATGTTATAAAATATGGTCATTGCTACAAAAGATTTGAATTAAAAGTCATAAATACTATTTTTATTTTCCTAAGGTCAATCATGAAAACTTTATTTATTAAAATATTAATAATTTAATACAACTCTTGGATTCTATTTAGGTAAGTTTTTGTAATGACTTTGATTGTGCTCGTCGAGACCGTAATTAGTTTTTTTATCGTCTCAAGTCATCAAGCTGTAAATGTCCGAGTCTACTTCCACCGCGTCAAGTCTGATTTGCAATCGGGGAAACGAGCGATTCAAAATTGATTCTGACACAAACACGTGATAAAAAATTACAAATTAAGATATAAGTTGATAGTGGAGCCAAATTTTAGATGCGCGTTTCTCCAATCGCAAATCAGACTCAACGTGGTGGAAGTAGACTCGAATATCTACAATTCGATTGCTTGCGACCATAAAAAAGAATTAATTATGATCCCGAAGAGCGTAGTCGAAGTTTGTACACAAAAAATGCTAATCATACTTAATATTTTTTGTAACAACTTCAGCTAAGCTCGTCGGGATCATAATTAGTCTTTTTTTATCGTCGCAAGACATCAAGCTGTAGATATTCGTGTCTACTTTCATCACGTCGAGTCTGTTTTGCGATCGGAGAAATGAGCAATTCAAAATTGAATCCGACGTAAACTCATGATAGAAAATACTAATTAAGATATAAGTTCAAGTTGGAGCTAAATTTGAGATGCACGTTCCTCCAATCGCAAATCGAACTCAACGTGGTGGAAGTAGACTCAGATATCTACAGCTCGATGATTTGCGACATTAAAAAAATTAATTTATAATCTCGATAAGTACAGTCGAATTCGTTACAAAACTTACCTAAATACAACCCAACTCATCAATTAAAATATTAATATTTTTATTAATAAAAAACTCATGCCTCAGGCTTCAACCGAATTCGTATTTAAGCAAACTCCGGAGTCTGTGATTCCGGAGTTACTCCGAAGTGTGATTCCGGAATGGCTACTTTGGTGATTTTGATTCAAATTTTGTCAGTTTGTGTTTTTTCAATTTATTTTGGTTAATAAAAAAAATTCGGTTTTATTGGTGTTCGTAATTTCGGTTTTTCGCAACTCCGATTTTTTATTTTTTTAAACTCTCAAAACAATCTTTCTTTCTATTTTGATTTATTTATTAGATTTCTAATGTTATAAAACGGATATACTTGCATTCAATGAAAAAAGTATTTAAATTAAGAAACTCATTATAAACTACATGCCATGCATGTAGATAAAATAGAATATACGAGAACGCTCAGTAATATTTGAATAATAAATAATACAAGGTGAGGTTATTAAGAGTGTGGTTATGGATGAAAAAAAGAGTTACATGTTTAAAAGTATATATATCTATACTATCTTATAAAGCATCTCTATTTGGTCATAGTCTTACTTTTTTTATGGACTAAAATACCCTTCAAACCAGAGGATACTAATACACAATGCTTGATTCTATAAGGACAATAATGTCATTTGTACAAATTATATATGGTAAGTATTATAAGGATGATTATTTACATATTGTCAATTGACTATCAATGTACATCAATAATGTCGTTTTCAACTGTGATATACTCGGCATGAGTATAAAATGGTTCTAATTGAATATAATCCATAATTCAAATGTAATTTAAAAAAAAAAACGAATTTTAACTTTCATTTAAAAAGTTAGACTATAATTTTTAGAATAAAATGGGTTTAATTGTTTTTGACAATTAAATGTTATTCAAGCTAATAAAATGGTTTAAGTCCATTTTGTTTAAGAAATTGAGCTCAACAGAAGTTTTATTGGTGCATTTTATTATACTATGCGAGTAATTTAGAAAGACCAGCGATGAATAGGAACAAATTTGAGTTATCGAAAAAATAAAAATTTGAACTTACTCCATAAGTCTTGTTTCAACTCTATAAATTTCTCACTTTTTTAAATATTTGGATATAGCAATATAATAGTGTAATTGTATATGTAAAATTTTTAAGTACTTTACTTTTATTATTTTTGCATTTCTTTCATAATTTCATTACTATTAAGCATAAAATTTTATAAATTGGTATTTTACATATTCGAAAAATAGTTCTAAAAATTTATTTATATAACAATTTAACTATATTTTAATTTCATTTTAAAGTTTAACGATTAAATGATCGACTCAAGGTTAACATACGTTAAACATTTTTTGAAAACATGATTTTTTTTTCCTTTCTAGAAAATATTGTGCTAATTGTGCTGAACATTTTACTCTTATAATATTTGATTACATAATTTTTTAAATTTTCCATACAATATCAACTTTTTGAGTTACATTAAAAAAATGCAACACAATTTACTTTCAATATCGTATAGATTTAGATACATACAATAATACTTGACATATTAGATATTTTTAACACATATAAAGTACAACTTACATCTAATGTCAACATATTTGACATGGAAAACAAACTCATTTCTTTTATCAATATACTTTATAGTTTAGTGACAATTTAATACCAGCTTTCAGACATAACTGTTTTATATTTACTAATATGTAACTCTTTCAATATAATTTCAAACATAAATTTCGTATCATTAAGTGATAATGATATTTTATAGTTGGCGCTGATCATTATCGAAATTATAATTCTGACGAGAAATAAGAGAATGTATCAAGCCAAATCATTTATATGTATTTGATAGTTTCTTTGTACAATCAGAATTTCAGATCATAAAATAGCGCTTGCTTTTTTCAAAGTAACAACGCATTAATTATCTTGGTAGTGCATATCTATCTACATGTTTTAGTTAGAGACAAAATCGGAAATAGAGAAAAAATTTGTCTCGTCATTGAAAATTGGAAATATTGCGCTTATAATAGCGCCACCCAAAAAATATAGGAGAGGATTGTGTTTCCAGCTAATGAGTATCAATCTATAGGCGTTATGATACTCATAATTATATTATATATACTATATAAATAATAAAAGAGCTTGGAGTTTTATGAGTTAGATCGGTTGTTTGAATAAATCACAACCGTTAATTTTGTATTCTTCTAATTTCATCTTTCATCCTCCTTAATCCAAAACAAAAGAAAACAAAACAATTGAATGTGCTCATAAACTTGCCAATTTTGATGACTTGTCATTACATTATATATATTTGCTCGTTATTGTATCCCCCGAATCAGATTGTAGTCCATCGAAAAAAAGATTTGGATCAGAGAATAATGCATTAACTTATTAGAAAATATTAACATTTATCGAGAATGTGATTGTTATAACTTTATAAAACTTGTCATGAGAATATAATTGGAATGCATTCACAAAATATCAAAAAATAAATTTAATAAAATAAAAATATTATCCGTTGCATGACACGGACATCATACTATACTATACTATACTATACTATACTATAGAAATTATCCTATGTTATTATCTGTTCCATGTGAACGAATTTAGATCAATACGACCAACTTGTGTCAGCTGAAATCCCCGACCCAAAAAATACCCTATGTTGCACAAGCTGGTTGCTACTCACATGTTTCATGGACCGTATGGAAGTCTGAATCCTAATTGTCCTTGCATGCAAGGTGATCTCAAATGATGTAAATTTCATTTTTCGAAATAATTTAATGAGTCAACACTTCAAGGAGACAACTCATATCCAGTATATCGAAGAAGGGACAATGCGCGTGGAGTTAATGTGAGAAAATCCTAGCTAGATAATACAACGGTGATACCTAGAGAATCATCGTCTAAATGAAATTGTTGTGCAGTGCATGTATATATTATATTGTTATGTAGTTGAAAGATAAATACGCGCGAAAAATTGTAAAATCACTTCTCCAAGCATCTATTTTTAATACAATTAATTGACAAGAACACATAATTTTGAATATACGTCAAATAATTCACAAAAATGTGATACACGCAATTTAAATGATTCTTTTTCGTTCATAATGTCTTCCGTTGCTTGACACGGGTACGATTACTAATAATATTAAAACTATTTACGGTTCTCTAAATAATTACGTAGTATCTCTCTTTCACACGTAATATCGGTGGAATATCTTATATTTTGGTAAGTATTTTGTCACAAATAGTCTGTTTACTTCATTAGACAATCGTTATCGTTCGTTTTTCTTCTCTTTCGGAAATAGATGAAGGCTTTTGGCACTTAAAAACTTAATTTTAATTCAAATTTTGCTTCAAATCACCCGTAATATTATTGCCTCCGTCGATTTTGAAACCCGCATTTCGCCATTTCCTAATAAAAAAAAACGCTCTTCCTAGTTACTAGATTAACAAACAATTTTCTTTGTTCTTAGTATTAAATTAGAAATTTTGTACTACATCTAGCACAAATTAAGAGCATAAGTTCTATTTCTAAAATCAAATTAATTATTGTCAATACATGTTCTCAAATTTTCTGTTTGTAATTCATTTTTGGTGGATTAACAGAGAAATCAAATTATTGTGGAAATTATTTATAATGAACATTTGTTGTATAAATAAATATATTTTCGGAAAGAAATAAAAAAGAAAAACATCCGTAGTATTGTTATTAATAAATCAGAGACAGAGAGAGACAGAGTTGACATGTATTTTACTAGAAAGCTGCTTTGTGAATCATCACTTATCCAGAATTGATTGTGCGTTCTCAATCTAGAAGATCAATCGCTGTAAAAAAACGGTTAATTAATTTTAGTCAAAATAGATCTCTCTTTCGAATTACCTTTAACATGCTTGGTCTCAGCACACCACACCCATTGAATTGTCTCCGACAATCCGAGATGTTGCCTGCTTTTATATAATTTCCTAGTAGACGTCAAAATTGAACATTCAATTAACTTTTTTCTTATCTTACAAGAAAATAATAGAATTTAAATGTACATATCGACATTCTTAACTATGGAAATTCTTTCTGTATTTCTACAGTGCTGTTTTTCTTTTCTTAAAAGTGAGACATCCTCCCATTTGAAATTTAGAACAAACTTATAAATTGGGTATAGAATTAATATATTATCAGAAGTTCAATTTAAAATATATATTGTTGAAATTAAAATTGATATCTCCTCTCACCTCCAACCAAGCGAATTCACGTCTCCGGAATTACAATAGCTGTCCGCTTTCTGATTGTCAATGTTGCTACAGTGCTTTTGATCTGCTCGTACAATAATTACTACAACGTTGCTAGAGTACTTACTCGGTAAAACTGTTCATTCCATTGAAATAACTGATCATTTCTGAGGATACGGATTCCAACCAAGTTCACTCGGCTCCTTGCTTCTTTATAAATTATATGCCTCCCTCCACTCTCACTCCCTAGGCAGCCTCTCTCTCCTTCCCAATTCAGAAATCCCCTTCCCTCTCCATTCCCTTCCTAAAATGGCGCCTTCCCCTCCAGACAACAGCAAAGCCGCTCTCAAGCACATCTCCAGCTACAACTCCCACCTCCTCCGCCGCGTCTCCAGTCACAAGCTCATCTCCATTTCCTCCACTCTCCTCTTTCGCACCGCCATTCTCCTCACCCTCACTCTAGTTCTCCTCTTTACCCTCCATTACCCTTCTCTCCTTTCCCACTCTCTCTCCATTTCCACCTCCTCTCACCCCTCCAATCCCCACCGCAGCCTCATCTCCTCCAGTACTCGCCTCCAGTCCTTGAACCCACTGGAGATTAGCCGCTCCGCTACCCCGACTCGTACCAACGGCTTCTCCATTCTCGTCACTGGTGCTGCTGGTTTTGTTGGGACCCACTGTTCATTGGCTTTGAAAGCACGTGGCGATGGTGTGGTGGGTCTGGACAATTTTAACTCGTATTACGACCCGGCACTGAAGCGCGCCAGACAGAAATTGCTACGTAAAAATGGTGTAGTAATTGTCGAAGCCGATATCAACGACTCTCAGTTGCTGATAAAGTTATTTGAACTGGTACACTTCACGCATGTTCTCCATTTGGCCGCGCAAGCCGGGGTTCGATACGCCATGAAGTCGCCTCAGTCGTACATCCAATCGAATGTTGCGGGTTTTGTTTCATTGCTTGAGGTGGCAGCAAAGAATGCTGATCCTCAACCTGCTATTGTTTGGGCATCTTCTAGTTCTGTTTACGGACTGAACACAGTCACCCCGTTTTCGGAGTCACACCGTACCGATCGGCCGGCATCTCTTTATGCAGCAACTAAGAAGGCAGGTGAGGAAATAGCACATGTATATAACCACATATATGGTCTCTCTTTAACGGGTCTTCGGTTCTTTACCGTTTATGGACCATGGGGCCGACCCGACATGGCATACTTTTCTTTTGTGCGTGATATAATAGCCGGAAAGCCAATTAACATTTTCTCCAATGCGAAGAGAGATTTCACATACATAGATGATGTGGTAAAGGGTTGCATAGGAGCGCTCGATACAGCAGAAAGGAGTACCGGCTTACCGGGCGGCGGTAAGAAAACAGGTCCGGCCCAATTGCGGGTGTACAACCTAGGCAACACTTCACCTGTACCAGTAACTAAAATGGTCAGCATTTTAGAAAGCCTGTTGGGGAAGAAGGCTAAGAAAAATGTGGTGGAGATGCCAAGTAATGGAGATGTCCCTTTTACACATGCTAATGTGAGCTTGGCCAAGACTGATTTCGAGTACCATCCTACTACTGATTTGGGTACCGGATTGAAGCAATTTGTGAAGTGGTATGTTGAGTATTACAAATTGGATGTTATTAGCAAGAAGAAGGAGAAATCAAAGGAGAAGGTGGCCTCACAATGAGAACCAGAGAATATTGTGCTATCTACAGAGCAAGTTATGCTATGCACAGAGAGTTACAGTATCTCAGTTTACTAGCACAGGTAAATTTCTTTCAACGCGGTGCAAGTAAAAATTGCTCTCTTGATAGCGCTGCCCATGAGGTGACAGCTATGAACTGGAAAGTGCAAGTGTAATATTTGTTAATTGTGTTTTGTTTATGGAATTATTTTAGAGTTAGTGGGGAATAAGTTCATAAATATGTGGAGATGGGAAAGGCAAATATGAAATATGATAGATAGTATGAAAGGGGTAGGAGTGGGGACCATGACTCGAGAAAGATGAAGCCAAGGTTCCTTTTTTTATTATATTTTCTAATATTATTTTTTTTTACAGTAGATTTTTTGTGGTAATTTTGCGGAGGTGTGGTTAATTTGCTTTGTGAAAAGGATATATAGAGTGTTATTTTTCTTTTTGCTGAAGATGTAAATCTGGAAAGCTATTATCTTTAATAAAGATGTGCATATTTTAATCAGCTTACATTTAAAATTGTTCCATGCAATAATTTATTCTCTGTGTCTCTCCTTTTCTTTTCTTTTCCTTTTCCATATTTTTTGGTTTTTGGTTTTAAGATATTTTTGTATGAATTACAGCTCAGCAAGTTAAATAACTTTCTATATCAACGCAATTTCCTCTGCTCTAAGTTGGGATCTAACTCATAACAACACCTATCTAACTGTAGAAATAGAGCGATATAGAGGTTGCATACTTCTTCAATATCTGAAGTGCCAAACGGAGCCTTAAGATTAAGATGGTAATATGAAAGGAGAATAAATAGAGGGTTTACTTGATGAGACTTGCTTCATGTCGGTGGAATTGGACCCATTCTAATTCTAAGGGCATCCAATATTCCAATTCCAATTCCAATCCAATGTGCTCTGGCAATGTTTAACAGTGGCATTGAGCTCTCCAAATCACCATTACATTATTTTGAGGGATGTTTATTCTTCTTTATTTTATACTTCTAAGTTCTACCTGATTTGCCATGAAGCCGAGTGGAAATTAAGGATGTACTGAGAATCCATCACGACTTTTGCTCAAGCCTTTTCAGTGCGGATCATCCGCATGAACTGCTAACACTGCACACTGATTTGCGTTCTATGGAGAGAAATATGTCGACGCATCTTCTCTGATAAGGAGCAATCGCTGAGAGAGACGGTCAGAGAAATTCTGACTGAACTAGCAAGCTGCGGCTCTACATGAATCCTTCTATGATAGATCATTACAAGCGACTAAGCGAGCGTACGTATTAGAGGAAGCCCACTGAGCTTCTGCCAGACTGCCAAATGCATTTTTTTCTATTCTTTATCTTCTTTGATCCTATCTTTTTCTAAGAAAAAAACTTCTACGTACCTCATTTGAAACCGCGTGTCCTGCAAAAAACAAAAGCGTTCCTGTTGAAATGTTTTCCAGCTTGCTGTTATAGTTGTAACTACGAAATATCATACAAAGGCCTATTATTTGCATGTCATGGACCACAAATATTTTTCAAACTAGGACCGGAACAGTATGTTATAATTGTTGGTATGTCTTAGTTTATACAGTGGCCATTTTTTACGGCACATTTGATACGAACCTCTACGAATAATATGAAGATCATTTGGAATTTTATTCAACGATCTTGTTTGGAATGCTTAATCCAAAAAAGCTTTTAACGCGCTCCAAATAAACTACTTACGTAGACGGTAGATCATTGCAATTGGTCCCTGTCCTTCTGGAGTTGGGACATATGTCCAACTAACGAATAGCGTTAGGAGGAATAATGCAAACAATTAGGGTTTTTTAGGTAAGAGAGCTGATATAATGATAAGTTCATATCAAAAGAATTATTATGCATGCATGCATGTTATTTTGTATTGATAAATATTATGAATGTTATTTTGAGTTATTATTATATTAATTTCTCACATGCAATATAACTAAAACAATATAAATAATAATTATTTTAACATGCTGAGCGACATCCGCCATAAACCTTTGAATAAATGAAAAGCAGATGAATGAGTTTGTGTTTACACCGCTGCCTTTTTATCCTCAAAGGGACAGAGTGGAAAGGGAACATAATCCTCATTCTTTCCTTGAAATATGTCAAACCTACTGCCCCAGTTGACTGTTTTTTTTTAGAAAACCAAGTTCACTGATTAGAAAAATATAAAGAGTACATAAAATCTAATAATTTAGAAGATAGTTTGAAGAGGAACACAATTTGTTATAGAAAGAGAAATGGGACCGCTGTATTCTTAATAAGTTCCTTTTTCTTCACTTGGAAAGAAAGGATCTCACTAGCCACCTTTTTTCATTAATTAAGGTTTGTAGTTATGATCTCCTTTTTTTTTTCACTATACTTGCATATTCTAAATTGTTTGTCGCCTCATGAATACAATTTCAAATGTGCTCGCTAATCGCTATTCAGTAAAATGTTCCTTTTTACTTAATATAAGACATTTTTAGGAGTATGTCTTGAACAAGCTCCTCTAAAATCTGATACAAGGGAACGAAAAAAAATGTATGTGGCCAATCTATTCAAATTTATATATTTATAATTGTACGGAGAAGTGGAGAACATTACCTTGAAAACTGTTTATGAATTTCCTTAATTTGTGGATTTATTGCACCTGAGAAACCTTTTGATTTTTTTTGAAACTCATAAAAATATTTTTATGAATAACACTCAATCATACAATTATGGATGTATTGCATCAACACGTCTTGTATTCCAAAAAACTAGGGACTACAAAATACCGTCAAAACAGATCATAGATCCGAGTCCCAACTACCAAGTTTTAGAATGCATCAAGGATCTGAATTCCAAAGCATGTTTTCTGAAATAAAAAATTGAAACTTAAAATGCAATTAACTCTGCTATTAAATGGGGCCAATTTCAACTCTCCTATTTTTTTTTTTTTTTTTTGAGGAGTAGGCTTTGCCTACTATAATTTTTATTAATCAAATAAAAAGAGTACATAAGCTCTCCTATTTTTTTAAAATGACTTTAACGTTTTCTTATATATTTAATTTGAATTTTTATACTTCTTAATTAAAAAATAACGGGGAGTGGCCGACAAAAAAATTTCTTATAATAAATCAGTCTTTAACAGCGGACCTAGAGACAACTTCGTTATTAAATCTCCCTTTTAATAGCGGACCCAAAGATAGATCCGCTATTAAAAGGGAAAATTAATAGCGAACCTCTACAGGGGTTCGCTATTAAAGATTAGCGAAAATTTAAAAAAAATATGACGGCTGTTCAGTGACAGCTGTCAGATTGTGTCAGATTTGAGTTATCTATTTTAATTTGAACTTAATTCTTAAAAAAAATTTAAAAAACAACTGACATAGAAATAGTTGAAAAAAGTTGAAAATTTCAAAACTTCAAAAAGGACGTGAAAATAATGCAATGAAAAAACTCCACATTGATAACAATTGAAAATAATGCAATGAAAAAGCTAATTGAACTAAAAAAGTTCAAGAAAAACAAAAAAAAATAAACAAATTAGTTTAAGTCTTAAAAAAATTAAGTGAGATAGAGATTGAGAAAAAAATACTGAATTAATTTTTTTGGTTTGATCTATTGTGTTTGTATATTGAGAAATTGAGAGATGAAGAGAAAATTTTAAGAGATAATGAAGAGTGAAAAATATATATAAGAGAGAGGAATGAAATAAAGAGAAAGAGAGATGAGAATCCGTGAGATTTTTCTGAGTAACTTTTTAGCATCAGATTGGTTAGAACGAACGCTGCAGATTGTAATAACTGTGAGCAATCCGTGGGATCCTTTTTAATAGCGGACCCCCCTAGAAGCCGCTATTAAAACTACACCTTTAATACCGGACCCCTCGCCCCTCTGCTATTAAATGTAGCCCTTTAATAGCGGATGCTTAGAGCTGCCGTTATTAAAAGTTTTAATAGCGAATTCAGGCCCCCATCCGGTATAAAAAAGGTGTATTTAATAGCGAATTTGCTCTAATGTCCGCTATAAGATTTTTTTATACCGAATTGATACAAGACCGCTATTAAAAGGGGGTTATTAAAATCTCTTTCTGTAGTAGTGATTATTTTATCGAATGGGTGAAAATGCATTGATCTAACAATTACATATCTTTCCAAATTCCGATTTAATGATTTTTTAACTCCTTCGATAAAATAGTACAGAATTCTAAAAATAATTTTTTGATACTTAAAATAAATTTTAATGCACAATATTTTCAATAATTCGGATCGGCTATTTATGATTTAAAATTTGAAATATACAATGCAAGTACGGTAATGCGGTGCTCGTACAAGCACCGTAATCTCACTCGTGCATCAATTCCCTGCTTCACATTTTATTCCTCTTGTAGGAGCTTGTTTGCAAAAGCTGCATGTATATCGCCATAATGATTGTCCAAATAAATTATTAAAAACTGAAAAATAAAACAATACATTTTTGTGAACTTATAATTGATTGGGTAAGTGTTATTGATATTATATCAAGACAACTAAAATTACATTAAAATTACAGCGATCTATATGTAATATTTTTTACGACGTACCAAACCACATCCATGAAACTCAGAAAAACAATTAGGTCTCCAATTCAAAGCATGACTATAACAACTTTCTATTTAAATAAATATTTAATAATTATTTCAAACTTATCGAAAAAATGGACATCAAAGTTGTTGACTTAATATTGTCAAGAATTATAACCCATATTTTTTTTTCTCATGTATGAATTAATTTAAGATGAATGGTTAGTGACATCACTATCAGTAAAGATCGCGAGTTTAATTTTCAACGTTGAGACTCTCTGACACAAACAAAAAGTACCTTAATGAACAAAAATAATAATTTAAGGAGTAAAATTATGGTGTTTCCGTAAGCACCGAAATTTGATGCTTGCGATCATATACCTCGAACTAAAAAATAAGAATGATCGATTTGAATCGTTGAAAATGTTATTCATACTAAAATATACTAAAAACTATTTTTTTTTTTCATTTTTAAATTTTTTTTACTATTTTATCAGATGATTGAAAAATATATTGATCTAACGATTACAAACTTATCAATGTAATGCATTTTCGACCATCGATAAAACAATAATAAAATTCTAAAAATGAAAAAAATTTAATCTTCATATAGATTTTAATATGAACAATGTTTGTAAGGTCTGAATTAACCGTTTATATATTGAAATCAGATATATAATCTTAAATATCGAAATTTAGTGCTTAAGCAAGCACCACAATCTCACTCTAATTTACGATACATGTAATTAAGATGAAGTCAGAATCTTACACTTGCACTTTTCTAGATCTGAATATATTTCGCGTGTCAAAGTATCCAATCAATTAATTTGAAGAAAATAATAGTGTAGAGTAGGAGAACTTCCACATGTATAAGATTTGATTTAGGTATGGAGCGTTAGGTTGCAATCAACTCCTTGCGATTTTATATGCATGCATTCGGCTGATCTCACCCCAACATTTCATCTCAGTCCAATAAAATTGACTCCTGTGTAATTATGGCCGATTTTTTTTATAATTTGAAATTAAATAAATAAATTATTTTTAAACAGAAAGAGTATTTGAGAAGCTTCAAAAAATAGAAAAAGTTGGTGTTGTGAACACCGTCCGATTAAAAAATTCAAAATGGACGGTATTGCGAATACCGCCCATTCAAAATTTTGATTTGGATATGAATTATTTTTAAAAATAACCTCAAAAAATAAATAATAACATCTATGACTCTGAATTTAAATCTTTGATAGTAATGACCCTATTTTATAATTTACGTTCAACGTGTTATTTAGACTCATGCAATCGAAGGACTATTAGAAATTCAAACAGAACAAAAAAAAAATTCAAAGTACCTCTGAACGCACGGGGTCTAGACATTAACCTGCGAACATGAACGTTTAAAAATAAAATCATTATTATCACAAATATGAACTCACAGTTATAAATATTATTCTTTATTTTTTCAGGTCAGTTATAAAAATATTTTAACTTTGGTAGTAATGTTTATATTTTAATACATGAGTTGGGTTGTATTTAGGTAAGTTTTTGTAACAACTTTAGCTGTGCTCGTCGAGACCGTAATTAAGTTTTTTTTTATTGTCGCAAGTCATTAAGCTGTAGATATCCGTGTCTATTTCCACCGTGTCGAGTCTGATTGCGATCGAAGAAATGTGCATATTAAATTTGGCTCCATCTTCAACTTATGTCTTAATTAGTAATTTTTATCACGAGTTTGCGTCAGACTCAATTTTGAATCGCTCGTTTCTCCGATCGCAAATCAGACTCGACGCAGTGGAAGTAGACTCAGATATCTACAACTCGATGACTTGCAACGATAAAAAAAACTTAATTACGATCTCGACGAACGTAATTGAAGTTTGTAGAAAAAGTACAACAAGTTGACTCTTATTTAACTATATATGTTAGTGACAAAGTCACAAAGTACAAATAGTGCAGAAATTGTTTCTTCTTGACAAATTAATCAAAGAGGGGAAAAACAAAAAGGGGAATAATAAAGACTGCTAGACTCGCTTCACCGAACTTGTTTAGTGCAATTTTTTTCTTTTTGATAAAAAGACAAGGTTCCCGTTACCATAACTTTGTTATGTATATATATAGTGAGGCTACAGTGTTTCGCAACGCACGTGCTTTGCAATTATGGACCATTGAATCTTCGAATATCATGTTGGCACGAATCACAAAGCGTGATCCAATGATCAATAATTGCAAAGCACGTGCTTTGCGGAACACCATAGCCTCACTCTCTCACTCTCTCTCTCTCTCTCTCTCTCTCTATATATATATATATATATATATATATAGGCTGGAGTGCTTCATGGAGCACCAAACCGCTCGTGCTCCACGTCAGTTATTTTTAATTTGAAAACTCCAATGACCGATCTGAACCGTTGAAAATGATCTACATATTGAAATCTACTCGGATATTGAATTTTACATTTTTTTGAATTATTTTGCTATATATATATATATAATCTGACTACGATGATATGCATAGTTAGTGAACATTTGTGTCGTGCATTTTTTTATTGGATTGCTTTAATTAACACCAATTTAAGTTGTCAAATAAATTCTTCATATTGAAATCTAGTAGGAAAACCAAATTTCGTGATTTTTTAGATTTTTCTAGCTATTTTTAACTATTTTTTAAAACAATCATGTTTATTATTAAAAATATGACCCCTTCAGAAGCAAAATAAGACACATTTTTAAATATATATGATTATTTTGCAAAAAAGTTCGGAAGATCTGCATGAATCTGCAAACATATGTATGTATATATATATATATATCTATTTTTGTTTCATTATTATTTTTTTTCTTTTTAAATTATTTATTATTAAAATTTTCGGTTCGGATTACTTCTACTCTTCTTGTTATAGTTCAACTCATTTTTTTTGCAAGTATGTCGTCTCAATTGAGCCCTATTCATCCCTCAGAAGAAAAATATTTATAACAATGACAGACTTAGATTGGTGTCAGTATTTTCACAACCCCCTCCCCCTAAACAAGAAAAAAAGTTACTTCATAAATCGTGCACTTCATTATTTAATTATTTACTGTTTTGATAGATTGTTAAAATAAATTCAAACAAAGCAAACTCTTAGATCAACAAATGAATAAATGAAGACCGACAAGAACACGCTGAACATTCCTCCCTCCACTTTTTTGTGCATTAAATTTGGAACCATGTCTCGGCGTCAGATTTTCTGAATTTGTGGATTCAGCTCTTATTTGCCAACCAATCAATATCTTTCACATTTACTGCTGCTTGTTCAGTGCATCAGTGCATGAAGTGTTGTGCAACTTGGCACCAATTTCTCAACAAACCATGCGGTGATCAATTCAACTGAATCATTGATCTGATAGGCTCGGTACATTGTACATACCAGTGCCAAGACACGTGGAATGTCTTGATTGGCCCACATCAGACATGTAATAATGTGTTTGTTGTAGTTATCAGCCTTAGATTACTGAACCAATCACATGCATGGAAGCTGTTCTTCTGTCGCGCAGCAGCTACGAACAGTTCAAATTTTCTGCGTCGTAGGTTACGGACAACTCATATTTGATTTAGGGAGAATCTGATATTATAAAGTTTAGTTTGCATGAATCTCGATGCAAATCAAATGTTGAAATTTGCTACGCAACACGCATAGTATTTTTTGCAGCGCGATAGTAGATCTCATTCCTTACATGCATGGGCTATGGATGCGTTCAATTCATTAGTTGTCACTTCTTAAATCAAATTATTTGTTTGCATACTTAATATAGAATTCTTTAATTGGAAAGAGTTTTAATGTCAATTGAATTCATCTCGATTAAATCGTTTTGTTTTATTTTTTCACAACTTGACTAACCTTCCTTTTATGTTGACTTTATTGTTCTTTTAGCATTGCAAATTTGAATTGTAACTACAGTCATTAATTTTAAATGTTACTATACTTTGTCTCAACTTGACAAAATTTCCACAAACTTCTCAATAAACAGTTCGCTGGAGACATATAATTCTTACCTTTTATTTACCAATACTTTTCATCGTTTTTTAACACTTCATAGATGATGGCTATACATCGACTGAGAACTTACTAATGACTAAGGGTTCGTTTGACAAATTAAGAAATAGCGCTAGAAGAAAAGCTAAAACCAATTATTGAAAATAATCATAACCACAATACTAGCACACATGATGATGAATCTTGGCTATTTTAAAAGAGGCACATAATCTTTGCGAAGAACATTTAAAAAATAAAAATGCAAATGCACAACAAAATTTCACTCGTTATAGGATTGAATGCTTTCTCGTACTACCCGTCAAATCTATACAAATGTTAGAGCGAAAAAATGTCAATTTAGTGAAGATTGAGATTTAAACAGTTTTCTTCTATTACAGTAGCTAGGTAAAGACCCTAAATAAATTGAAAACCATTCAAATATATATTGAGCGTATTATGGTAAGGGAAGGACAATCGCTTGATAGAACAAATTTTGTCTGGTATAACTTATCGATGGAATTTTGTGCATGTTACCAAATTCTGAGTAATAGTTACCAAATTTGGTATAACTTATCTTAATCTTTTTATTCTGAATAATAGTTACCAAATTCGTTCTAAAGGAATTCTCCACTATTCGGCCAAGGTTACATAGTTAATGTTGTTGTTTTCCTGAGTGAAGTAGATATACAATAAATGAGAGTAATCTTGTATCGGTAAAGATTGATTGAAGAGAAGAGAAGAGAAGCAACATGATCACATGCATGTGCAAGGATATTAGCGGTACCTCTCATATTGCTCTCAAGTCTCAACCCACCGCAGCACATTTAATTCAAGAATCTGCAAGCGCTGCTACATGGGCTAGACAGAGTTCTCAAAAAATTCACACGGGTGGACCTGCTCGTGGTCCGATCGGTGCCAGATCCGAAGTTCAGATCCGTCTCGACTCGTGAAAAAAAAAGTCGTAGATCTACGGCGGGGCGGGAAGCCCATTTTTCCGAAAACCCGTCCCGTGGCAAACATGCCGGAAACCCGTCCGACTTGTGCCAAGCTCGTGCCAACCCGTGCTAAATTCGTGCCAAATCCGTGTGAACCTGTGCAAAACCTGCTCCAAACCCGCCCGAACCCGTGTGAACCCGTGCCAAGTCCGTGCGAACCCATGAAAGTTTTACCATTTTTTTCCAATTTTTTCAATTCAAAAATTAAAAAAGAAATCCGGCGGGAACCCACCCGACCCATGACCCGACCCGCCCAAATCCTTGCCCGTCCAACTCGTGCGAGTTTACCATGGGTCAAATTGCCCTCTAATCTACCAAATCTGTGCTAACCCGTCCCGTCCAACCTGTGAACCCGTAGATTCGTGGATCCGTCCGGATTGAACCCGCAGATACCCGGCCCAATCCGTTATAACAAGTATAGCTGGACACAAAATATTTTCTAATTTTTTTGATACGAAGTACATTTATGTGATTTCTTTTATAAAACGATTACAGTCAAACCATCAAATTTTGAAAGGAACACAACGTGATCAAATTTACAACTACAGTTCCAATCACACCAACCTTGTACCGTTTCGGTACTCTGCAATTATACAATTAATATGACAAATAAACAAAATAAAACACAAAAGCATGCAGAATTAGTTTGATATTAAATCTAATCATTCTCCTTTGAAATCACCTTTGGAATTCATCATTGATCTCCATCGTCAGCTGGTGCACCGTTTGATGTTTATTAGTGAAACCTCTCCCAACGCTCTCGTCAAATTACAAAGTGTAGCACATCTCTGACAGCCTCATGGAGGGGCAGCTTGGATTTTTTTCTTTTGCAAAATAATTTGTGTATTTATATGATATATTAATTTTTTTCAAAATAATCATGTATATTTAAAAATGTACATCATTTTGTCTCTCTCTAGAAAAAATGATAAATTTTGCTTCTTCCCGACGAAAATCTTAAATCCGCCTCTGCAAACAGACTTCATTAAGAGGAGAAACATCCAAGAAGGATTTCACTATGCGCAACATATCATACATCGGGCTACACAGCAACAAGCAAAGGTTACATTAATGAAAGCAGACATTTTTTTTTTTGAAACAAGTGGGTGGCCCCACCTCTCCATTTCCATTTAAAATGCAAACGAAGAATTTACAGACCGTTACAACTCTCTCCGCTTTGTATTGACCTATAATAGCTAATCTCCATCTATCTACCCCCTCTTCTCCTTTTGCCATTTCGGCATCGGTACCAGAATCTTGCGGTACCGATGCACTATGGTCATCTAATCCCAAAATCTAACTCTGATATCCCTTCTAACCCTCTCCACCCATTACCGAACTTTAAATGTTTATATCTGAAAATCTCTGTACCCATATCTGGTATTATTACCAAGTAATATAAAGAAAAACTTCCCTGCAACTTCAAGAGACATAGTAAAGCAATTGCTATAAAGAAAAAATCGCTAAAATTTATTAACATGCCGAAGCCATATTCCCTTGCATCATCTTGAACTGAGTTCCTTCCGAATCCTCCTCCTCCTCCCTCAGGCTCCTTGGCTCAGCTTGAATTTCTTTTTCCGCATCCCCATCTCTTCCTATCTGCATCCTAGCCAACCATTGTTCCACTGAGTTCTTCAGATCCTTTCCTCCTAAATCTGACCAATGTTTAACCAAAGAGATTATATTAGAGCACTTCATTTTTGTGGATATTGGCTTACACTCATTAAAACAACATTCATTTCTGATTAACCAAGGTGACCACAATACCGCACATACCACAAGATATATTGTATATTTCTGATACCCTTTATACTGGTTTATAGCTATATACATTTCTTCTATATTTTGGGGCTTAACTCCTATGCCAAAAAACTTGAGAATCCACTCCCATACATCCTGAATTTGTTTACATTTGAAGAACAAATGATCAACTGTCTCTTTGTTCTTACAGAATGTACATTCAATTGACCCCTCCCATCCCTTTTTCCTAAGATTAGATTTGACCAATATTTTCCTTTGACACAGCAGCCACACAAACAGCTGTATCTTTAAAGGGACTTTAATTTTCCAAATCTCATTCAAATAAGAAACTTGGATCCCTCTGAATGTAAGCCAGGAGTATATATCTTTGTTCCTAACTTGCCCCTCCTCCTTATCTTGCCATCTCACAACGTCAGCACAGGTATCCAGCGGCATTTTGCTAGCAGTTAACTCTTGCAACTGTGAAAATTGTAATCTTTGGCCATATGTTAGATTTCTTCTAAATTGAAAAATACCAAAGCCCTTACTGACAACCTCAGCAACAGTAATTTTTTTGACAGAGCAAATGTTATAAATCTCAAAGTATGCTACTGAGAAGGCTATATCCCCACACCATATGTCATGCCAGAAATCTGTCCCTTCCCCATTTCCTAGGGTTACCCTTCTGTTGATCAAGATGATTTGTTCATATTTCTTGAGTAATTTCCAAAATGGTGACCATTTCATACTATTTGAAGAATTTGAGTACTTGATTAACAATAATTCCTTCCACCACCCTATACAGTTGGGATCCTTTAGTTTCCATAACCATTTACATAACAATGATATGTTCATGTCATCTAAATTCATGACCCCCCACCCCCCTTGGCTTTTTGGTTTACAAATTATCTCCCACCTACATAGATGATATTTCCTGGAACCACCAGAAGACCATAAAAATGATCTCCTTATCTGATCAAGTATTTTCCTAACACCCACAGGTATAACATGGAAGCTCATCATATACAAAGGCAACGATGACAAAACACTGTTAAGAAGAATAACTCTCCTTCCTAGAGAAAGAGTACAGCTTTTCCAACTTTGCAGTTTTGCTTGAAACCTCTCTATCACTCCATCCCAATCCTTGATTTTTGTTTTTTTCCAATGAATAGGAACCCCCAAATATTTTAGGGGCCACTTGGCAAGTTTACACCCAAATACCTCAGCCAATTTTTCAGATTTTTCTTGAGACATGTTTATTGGGTATGCCTCACACTTACTATAGTTAATTTTCATTCCAGTTATTGCTTCATATCCTATAAATGCCCATCTAATAATCTCTATCATTTTTGCATCTCCCTTACAAAAAATTACTGTATCGTCTGCATAGTGTAAATTGGTAATCTGGTACCCTTCTGACAGTTCAGGCCCTAGCCCTTGAAAATATTCTGCTTCTCTGGCCTTAGCCAACATTTTATTAAGTGTATCAGCAATTAAGTTAAACAGAAGGGGTGACATGGGATCCCCCTGTTTAAGTCCTCTCTTGGCATCAAAATAGGGAGTCAGAACCCCATTTATATTGATACAAATTTGTCCCCCCACTAACATACCCTTTAACCATGAGACCCATAACTCAGGGAACCCTCTGTGTTCTAGCATTTCAAAGAGATAATTCCAATTTACCCTATCATAGGCCTTTTCCATATCTATTTTCAGAACTAGACCTTCTTGCTTTGATAATTTGGTAAAGTGAACTATTTCTGAGGCACAAATAACATTATCTAAGATGTATCTTTGTTTCATAAAGGCAGCATGTGTTTGATCCATCAATCTATTAACAACTGGTTCCAGTCTTTTAGTAAGCACTTTAGAAATCAGCTTGTAGATACAATTAATCAGGGAAATTGGCCTATATTGTTTAATTTCCATTGCTTTGTTTATTTTGGGAACTAGGCATATCATAGCTTTATTTATCTTTGAAATCTTAAGATCATTTGAGTAGAAAGAATTAAACATTTCAATTATATCACCCTTTAAAACCCCCCAAAACTTTTGATAGAAAGCAAAGGTCATACCATCGGGTCCTGGAGCCTTTCCACCATCTGATTCAGTTAATGCAACATGAATTTCCTTCTCTGTGAAAGGTTGAATGAGAGCATTAGCATCTTGGGGGTGAAATTTTATCTTTATCTGACCAGAAATCATTAGCCACATTGGCATATATCTCTTCCTTTACTCCAAAAAGTTCTTTGTAATAACCAATCACATGATTTTCTATTAGGTGCATATCTGACACCTCTTTGTTTTCTATCCTTAGAAGTTTTATCTTATTTGATTTCTGTTTTATTGAGGCAATTTTATGGAAATAGCTAGTGTTTCTATCTCCTAACAGTAGCCATTCCTTTTTAGATCTTATCTGCCAGTAATCTTGTTCTTCATCATATATTTTCTCTAACCATTCTTGTTTCTGAGCAAACTCCTGATACTCATCATCTTGCCATTCTCTACTCTCTTGTATTTTTTGTAATCTATCTAATTCTTGTAGGGCAGCCTTTTTATTAGCATTTAAAGCCCCATAATAATTTTTTTTCCACCCTCTTATCTTTTTCCTCAGGATTTTCATTTTATTGCACCATTTTGAGGCTATATCTTTGCCTTTTTGTGGTTCACCCCACCATTTAGGTAGAAGAGCTTGGAATTCCTCTATCTCATTCCAAGTTTTTTCATATCTAAATAGAGGTGTAGAACCACACTGATTATGTTCCTCTTTTAACAATAGAGGATTATGATCTGAGAGGAATCTAGGAATACACTGTACCATCAGATTCTTGTTTAAGACTTCCCATTCATTATTATATAAAATTCTATCTAACAATGCCAAACAGGGAGTTCTTCTTAGGTTGGACCATGTGTACTTCCTAGCTTCTAGATGATATTCATTTAAATTGCAATCAGAAATGAATTTATTAAATCTAGAAGCCCCTGAGATACTAAAATTATCTCTATTCTTTTCATAACTGTATCTAAGGGCATTAAAGTCTCCCATTACTATCCAGAGACCCTTCCACAGCTGATGAATATTTTGCAATTCTTTAAAAAAATCTTTTTTCAGAGCACCCTTAGTTGGCCCATAAACTACAGTAACTCCAAACACAATTTCCTTCTGCTTGTTTACTAATAGAATTGACACTGAATATAATGCTACATATGATGCAACTATGTTATATATGGATGAATTAATTCCTATCCCTATCCCACCTGCTGACCCTTGTGCTGGTAGATAAATCCACTCAAATTCTTTAGGTAAGAAACTTCTCAATATTCTCTGTTGAAAACTACTCTTTTTTGTCTCTTGCACCCCTACAATTTCTATTTTGTTATTTAGTATCAATTCCTTTAGATATCTCCTCTTTTTGGCCTTCCCCATCCCTCTAATATTCCAGTTTAGGATATTCATTTCAGAGAAAAAGAGCTTACCCTAGTGATTATATTTTCTAATTTCTGTTTCTTATCTCTATCTTTTTTTCAGAAATTTTGCCCTTTTTCTAATCTAAATTGCATTTCTTCTACTGATGATTGAAATTGTTTATGTGACAAGGTTATGAGAAATTGTACTATCTCTATACTTTCCTTTATGTCTTCAGCTAATTGAATCCCAAAGCAAGCAAATAGATCAACCACCTTATTATCTGAGAAGTCCTCAAAAGGAAAAGGTTCAGTTAGAGAGACAATACCTTTCTTCTGAATCTCATGAATTGTTTTATATTTAAGAGAGGTTGCCTTTTCCACCACTGAGTTCTCTGGGTTCATAAACTTCTGTCTAAGACTCTGACGTGTCACGGGTGGCAATTGAGAAATTGGCTGAACTTCAGTCACTGTTTCTGTCACTGCAACCATCTGCAATTGATTGGTCATATCAACAGTTTGATCTTCTATGAGAGGCTGCTCTATATGCTCAGCTGTTGTTTTGCTGCATTCTCCTTCTTCAATACTGAACTTACCCTTATTGAAGTTCAGTAACCAATCATTTGAATGCGTTAAAATTATCTCACCATTTGGGATTATCTCATTGTTCCCCACTGTATTTACATTATCCTTCTGATTCTCCTTTATTACCTTATCTTCTTGTCCCCACTCTATGTTCACCATATTGTTCTCTTCACATATCTGATCTCTTCTAACAATATCTAGCACTGGAGAAACTGAAATCTGGTGAATTACCTCCTCTTCTTCTTTCTGCTCTCTCTCTTCCCCCTCTCTGTCCACTTGATTATCTTCAGGTATAAGGTCTTCCTCATAGTCCTCATTCAGATAATCTTCCCCATACTCCTTTGGGTCTCCCTGGTTTTCTTTGTGCTGTTGATCATTTCCTGTATCATTCCCTTTTGGTATCCAAACCCTTTTTCTTTTCCCATTGTCCCTTCTCTGATCAAGGGGTTGGTCCATAATAAATTGCACTTTAGCCCAACAAAACTCGTTTCTATCATTACGGAACATGATTTTCTTAGAGTCAGGGATATCTGAGAAATCACATACTCCTATTCTGAGTTTTGCAACTCTTAAATCTGTTCTATTCACCGTACTCCTATCTATCTCCAAGATTACACCAAAATAAGCAACTAGTTTCTCAAATTCTTTGGCATACCACATCTTTCTAGGGAAACCTTTCACTATTATCCATTTGCTCTTCAATCTATTTCCATTTTCAAACGAAGGATCCCAGGGACAGGTTCTAAGAAGAGCATTATCCACTCTAACTGTACCACTTCTTATTACTCTATCCTTCCACCATCCCGGTCCCTCAACCATTAACCTATAATCTTCCACCTCTACCACCCTCCATGGAAAATTAGGCGCTATTCTTCTTAAGCTGCTTTTCACCCTATCTCTAGTATGTTCCTGGTCTATGTGAATCACCACACATTTTCTAAAACCTTCCTCTATACGCCTCGATTCATCAGAGTTTTCAAAGAACAAAATCCCATTTTCTGCCATTCTCGGAAATGGCAAATCAATGATTGACTGAGTAATACCTTTGATTTGAGCAGCTAGATCAACTTCTCCTTCTTCCTCTGGATGATCCACCTCCTTCTCCCCTATTTGGATCTCCTTACTCTTTTTATTCGGACAGATCCACGATCGGTGGCCGATCTTTCCACAAACGAAGCAGACATTCACAAGACTTTTACATGGTATATTGGAAATTTCTTCTTTCTTGCCTACGAGCTAGAGGGCTCTCTGATATCTTCATTCAATGGATGGAAAATTTCATTCTTAAAGGGAGTGTGCATATATTATGGAACTCGATGGCTGGAAGGCAGATGCAACTGAAAAGAGGAGTAAGGTAAGGTGATCCTTTGTCACCTTACCTTTAGATATTACCATAGATTCTCTGACCAAGAGGATGGATGCATTAGACACCATGAGACTGTTTGAATCGATATTTGTAGGCTGCAACAATATTTTTAATGTCTAGATGCCATTAAAAATACCTTTAGATATTCTTAAGGGGCAATACCACTCTACACTATTAACGATCCGATTGACAAAATAATCTAGAAGTCGAAGATTGATTTGCTTGTTTAGAAGAAATCAAAAGATCAATTTCGAAATTGTAAAGAACACTTATTTTGATAGTGAAATCGGTCTCGTATGGAAGATTTGGTTCCGAGAGACTCGTGGACATAGTCCTAGTTGATTGATAGGCCGAATCACGTTACATCGCGTGTTCTTTTAGTTCTTTTGATTGCTCTTGCTCTCTCTATTCTCCCTCTCTCTTTATTACTTTGCTCTTTGTTGATTTGTGAATTGCTCTATTACTTCTAGAACTTGCTTGCTTTAAATCTTGGCTAGGTAATTAAGGTCTAAAAGCTTTAAATTGAAATTGTTGATTGAAAACACTTCCGTCTTATTGTTTGACCTTAGTCTTGCTCTTTAAGCCCCAATATTTCTAACAATATAAACTTGGTATCTAAGTTTCGGCAGAACAACAAAAACATCCCCCAAGTATACAAGCATTCAAAAGAGTACCAAAAAGAGCACTGAAGCCTTCTCCTTCAAACATCCAAACCTGAGAGAGTGATTATGATAGATATTTTCTATTTGTCGATTCGTGATAACTTTTAGTTGTTTTTTGTGTGATCTACAATGTGTTGTCAAGTAGATCATCATTGTATTGGATTGTGTTGTCAATCAAGACCGTTATCTTGTAGAGCGATGTTGCCTCTTGCAAGGGTTTGGAGTCTTTTGTGTAGACTCCATTTTTATAAAACACTTGTGATTTAGTGTATTCGGTCTCATAAGGTATTTTTGATCCATAGGTCTCGTGGAGTAGTCCTAATTCGTTTTATTGGTCAAACCATGTTACATAGCTCGTTTTCTTGCTCTTACTCTCTTTACTTCTTTGCTTGGATTGTTTTGATTGCACCTACTTGCTTGATTGACTTAGCTAGGTTATTAAGGTCCAAAAGTAGTACTTCAAATTGTTAAACGCTTTCGTAGTCGTTTTAGGCATTTACCCCTTTATCAAAATAACAACGTTTCGTTGTCATGAGACGTTTGGTTGTTGGAAAATATTTGCAACAAGTTCCTAGCCTTGATTTCGTGAGGTGGGCAACTTCTTTGGAGTTCTTGGAATCTCTTCAAAGATTCGCTTATTGATTCGTTAGCTTTCTACTGAAAGTTGTGAATCTGATGGCGTAGAGAGTTTGTCTTGAAGGGTGGAAATAACTTGCTTAAGTGAAAATTAGTCATCTTAGGCTAGGGTTTTATGTTTTCTAATCGTTGCCCTCTTATCTAGCACTTTCCCTTAGATGCAAGAGAAAAAGTGAAAGCCATAACCTTTAACTGATTAAGATCAATAATTTGTACCTTAATCGTGCTGCATATTTCCTCGAAATTTGCTAAGTTAGCATCTTCATGCATAAACCATGGAATAAGTTGTGTTTCACCATGTTAATTCATGGAAGAGGAATTTGGTATTCATCCATATTGATAGTAGGTGTTATGTACTCAAGATGAGTTTTATCATCCCGTGGTGCTGTGTAATCACTCAAGGGATGGTTAGGATTTGCCTCAACATTATTGTTGCAGTTAAATGCAATTTTCCTTGATGTTGCAGCATCGTGTTATGCTTGGGCGGCAACATGTCATGATGCTACAAGTTCAGCTTGTGGATCAGGATTGGAGGATATTTGGAGTAGATTCCAATCTGAAACAACAAGAAACATAAAGCAAAAAAGTAAAAAAGAAACCTTAAACTAAATTACTTAAACCTGAAATTAAAATAACCGTTGTTCTCGGCAACAATGTCGATTTCTTGATGAGATTTTACTATGTCTAAGAAATAAAACACATATTTCCCTAGTTTAGAGTTGCAAAAATAAAACTATTTTTATAGTAAATAAGGGATCTAACCACAGAGATAAGATATTCAATTTGATATCTTTGTATTCTAATTTAAGTTGAAAGAAATAAAGTTTGTTTGAAATCTAGTTGTTGTATGTTGTTTGAAAAACAAAATCTAAAGTAAAATTATGTTCTTAGGAAACAGAGATGACAAATTATTATTTCCTAGGGTACTATACAATTATGTTATGATTATTAATGTTGGTTTTGTAATATGAAGGCATATTGGATATTGCAGGTATCAAGATATATTTCTATATTAACACATTATCTAAACTAGCACAAATTTCACCGTCGGATACTTGAATATACTAATCTAAATTCACTCATATCAAACTGTCTCAACTGATCTAAAATGTTATCTTTCCCCTCGGTACTTGGACAATTCCTCATATTAATTAAACAAGGTCCTTGTGTTAGTTTGTAATAATTTAGAAGTCAATAATACGATAAATTATCATAAAGCTTTGTTCATTAATTGAGTGATTAATAAATTGTCATTTTGTTGCGTTGAGTATTATTGAATTTATGTGTGATTGTTATCTAACGTTGTCGGTAAAACGCAATAATAACGGTAGCTTTTTGGTATACATAGCTTAGCTGAGGTAGTGATGGTTTACCGAAAGTACTATTACCGTCGTATCTATATAAGAGTTACAGTATCACTGGGCCACTTAATTGAGTAGGATTATCTGCAAGCAATATAATTAAAAGAGTAATTATATTTGATACATCTGCTCAAGATCGAGAAAAAATTAAGTTTGCAAGGTTGACACACACCTACCTTGAAACTAATCTGATACTGTGAGACACAAGAATTAACACGACTAAAATAGTTTAGTGGATTGTGGTATTGTACAGTACGACATCATATGTTTAATTGAATGGTCATAGTGCAGATGTCAGATGCCTCCTATGATTATAGAAGTTAAAATGGTTTTAATTCTATTTATCAACATAACACAGATCCTATTGGGTCACACCTTATAGGAACTAATCAGAGAATCTTAATGATTAATCATAGATTGGTTATAATTAATATTAAGATGGTTATAATTAATTATATATGATATGATTAAATTATATATGTCATATAAGATGACAAGCAAAGATATCGGTTGAATTTATAAACGTATTCAATACGTTGTATAAAACCATATCAAAACCAAACCGATACGAACCCTGAGAAATATAATTGTTGAGAACAATTATATATTTATATATATTTAATTTAGATTTTAATTATGATTTTGAATTTGGGATGAAAATCATTATCAAATTAAAATCTTAATTAAAAATAAATAAATAAAAAGAAATGCATGTCGGCACATAAAATGATGTAGAAAAAAAAATTGGGATATCTTTTCATGCTGACATGCCTAGGGGCAAAATGCTCATTTTGCTTTTTCAAGGATATTTCGGTAATCGGCCAACCTCCTTATTTTCCTATAAATAGAGGAGCATGGGAAGAGAGAAAATTACATAAAAAATCGCATCATATCTATTAACTTAGGATTTAATCTATAAATTTATTTTATCTCTATCTCGATTACGGTTATTTATGGGATTCGGAAAATAGTATTTTTGCGAAAGGAGCGGTATTTCATATTTGAATAACTGCATGTCGTGAATATATTTATTTAGTCCTTATCTCGGTGAATAATATTTTTGCAGAATTCTGCGGTTTATGGTATTTCTGGCAGAAGAAATAAACTGCTCTCTGGTCAGTCCTGGTGGACAACCGATAGAGGTATCAGACGTCTGATACTCCGAAGAGAGGAGCTTCTCAGATTCGGTCTTTCGAGTCTGCTGCAATCCAATTCGAATTTGGATCAAGGTATAAATGCTATATTAATCTATTTAATTTGTAAGTAGATTAAAGTTTTAGAAATCAATTATGGAGTAGATTAGTAAAATGATTAAATCGGGTTTTGATGCCAAAAATAAACAGGAGGTGGACACCCTCGGTAGTTTATCTGACATACCTCGTTTAATCCTTGGCTTAAGTTAGAAGTAAAAAATTTATTTTACGGTCTTTTCACAGCTTAAGCTAATTAACGGGTTTGAACCGTTCATGACCCAACAGTGGTTCAGAGCACCAGGCTCTCTCGCTAATTGATTTTCTAAAAGTTATAACTTATGCAAATAAGGTGCATATACCGCATATCGGTTTAATTCTTAGATTTGCAGCTTAAGTCCAAAACCAATTAGAAATGAGATTTACTTGGTTCAGTTTTATCGACTGAGAAAGTTAAATCAGATTTAAGTTTTCTTTATGCTTTCTTTAAGTTTTCGTTTTAAAACACTTTCAACCGCGTTTGAGTATATCTAAGAAAGTGATGAACCAATAAAGTACCCAAAGTAAGAGATGTTAATCTCCACCCATAAGAGATAAAGGTTAAGTCATGAAGGTGCCTTAGGACTCTTTCGACTAACCTTTTTTACGTGTCATGATCAGCAGGCTCAAACAAGGACTTTGTCACATTACCAAATTACTCAAATGTTTTGAAATGGCAAAATGTAACTCTTTCGCTTTTCCAAAACCTTTGGACAAGTAAAGTTAATCGAAGAGTGTGATGAAGAAATGAAGTACCTAAAGTAAGAGTTGTTGCGCGTACGATGAGGAAGAAGGTTCTGTCTAGGAAAGATTAGATTTAAAGTGGTCTCCGGTGTCCCTGATCTTTCCTAGGATCCCCTTTCCATTATACGACATCAGGCCATGGGAACTTTGTCACATTACCAAATTGCTTTATGGACCGGAAATAATATCTATTTGCAAAAACCATATAAATTGTTTATTGGCTTTTAATAATATAAATGAGAACTGAGCATTGCTGGGAAATAAAAAATTAGAAACTGATAAAAGATATACTGGATCAAGATCCATCAAATATGAACAATTGAGATTTACTGAATTGATATGAAATGCATAAATAAGATTTATCACTTTCAAGGAAATGTGAAAGAACGTGATGTCAAAGATAGATTTGTGAAGAAACTCACGGTAATCTTTCTGGCAGACAACTTTCACGTATCCTAAGAATGTCTTACAGTTAGTTTAAAGAACTGACTGCTTAAAAAACATAAGCTTATGAAAGAGGCTCTGATGCCAAAGATAAATTGAAGGTGGATACCCTAGGTTGTTTATCTGACATACCTCTTTTATAGAATGCTTGCATCGTTCAGCATAAAACAACCATAAGCTTGTGAAAGAGGTTCTGATGCCAAAGATAAATTGAAGGTGGATACCCTCGGTTGTTTATCCGACATATCTCTTTTAAAGAATGCTTGCATTGATAAGAATAAACACAAACCCACACGAATTAAGTAGTATGTCCTTCATACTCTATCCTTCTCACACTATTATTCATTGGTTGACGGTTCTCTATTCAGTAGGCGTCACATTTTATCTTGGGTGGTCAAGGGTTATGTAAGACATAACAAACCAAATAGAGTGATGTTACTTACCAATGATTTCCAAAAAAAATTTGGGCTTGGGACAAAGTCTTCGTTAGAAACATGTGATGTTTTAACGAAATCAAGAATCACAAAGCTAGGTGTGATTAGCTGCTTACCTAAAATAACTAATAGCCGAGTCATGCATAACAACTAGCTTGTATATTGGTGAAAATAGGGATCTTGGTCCTATTGCAAAAGGGAATAGAACAAATTTGCAGTGGGAGTCAACACTAAAGAACATATTTGAACAAAGCTAAATTTTTTACTTTTAACGTTGTAGAAATATGACTAAAGAATCGTCTATTGCATTAAGACGAGAGAAGAAAGAATATGTCTTAAACTCACCGGTCCCTGCTAAGCCTAAGGATGGCAAAGCAGATAAGGTCACTATGTACACAAAGCATATGGAAGATGAGATTGATATACAAAGTCTCCTTGATGGTACTATTAGCCCTGATTTGCAGTGCCGATTCATAGACACCAAGACATATGAGAGATTTAAAGTAACCAAATCCCTATTAAGTCACAAGTTGATTGAAGGCGGCTCTGTCAGCACTCACATGCTCCGTATGACGATCAATGTTGAGTAGCTGGAGAAGCTAAACGCCTCGTTGAGCAAAGAGTTTGCTACTGACGTTATCTTGCAGTCGCTCCCTCCCAGCTTTTCAGGGTTCATCATGAACTACCACATGCTGGGGATGAAGAAGAGTCTACAAGAGCTGCAAGGGATGCTCAGGATTGCAGATAATGACATGAAGAAATTTTTTTCTGTCCTCATGATCCTAGCTGGTGAAAGGAAGATAAAGAAGGCCCCAAAGAAAGTGACTTCTAAGTACAAAGACAAAGGAAAACATATTGCTAAACCCAATTCTTCCAAGATAAAGGTATCTACTGCCTCTGACTGCTTTTACTGTAAAGTAAAGGGTCATTGGAAAAAGAACTGGCCAAAGTATCTGGCGGACATGAAGTCTGGAAATGGTTCCAAACCTTCATCCTCAGGTATGTTTGTTGTTGAAATTAACGTTACTACCTCTATTAATGATTGGGTATTAGGTACTGGATCATGTGCTCATATTTGTTTGAAGGTGCAGGCACTAAAGAATAAAAGAGAGTTACATAACAAGGAAGTACAACTCCAAGTTGGAAACGGAGCAAAGGTTGCAGCCGTAACAGTTGGAAGAATATAGTTGTATTTGCCTAGCGGGCTTGTAATGGTTCCAAATGGAGCAAAGGTCTCATGTTTAGAGACGAATGGGTTCTCTTTTGTAATAAAGAACAATAGTTGCTCAATATATAAAGATGAATTATATTATGGATCATCTTATATGATGAATGGTCTGTATATATTGGAAATGAAAAAAACCCGTGTTCAAAATAACTAACAAACGACTCAAAACATCTCATGAAAGCACGACATACATGTGGCATTGTCGCCTTGGTCATATAAACGAGAAACGCATCAAGAAGTTGCATAAAGATGGACTTCTTGGAAATTTTGATCTTAATTCAATTAACACACGTGAATCTTGCTTACGTGGAAAAATGACCAAAGCGCCTTTCTCCAAAAAGGGCGAAAGGGCAAGTGACTTACTAGGACTTGTACATACTGATGTATGTGGACCTATGAGTACTTGTGCAAGAAATGGTTATTCTTACTTTATCACATTTACATACTGATGTATGTGGACCAAAGTTTTGTTCATGAATTGAGTGATTAATAAATTGTCATTTTGTTTCCTTGAGTTTTATTGAATTTATGGATCATTCCTTTATCTGACTAGAGCCAATAAGTGGAATTGTGAAACTTCATAATACAGATGATATATACTCTTAAAAGTCTCTAACCAAGGTAATTACCAAGAATACTAATTTACTGTTACAAGGTTAGAATGTGGATTAAAAGATGATTAAGTTTTACAGACCATAGACATGAGATGTCATTTTAATCACATAAATACATGTTTCAGGAACATGGAATTTGACAGACCTCGAATTAATAGAATTGTGTATGTGTCATTAATGTTTTCATTCAGTGTTAAGTTCTAAAGTATGAAGTATTCATCTTTCCTACTAAGATGTGTATGTGTGATTGTTATCTAACACTGTTGATAAAAAGCAGTCATAACGTTTAGTGGATTGTGGTATTGTACAGTATTACATCATCTGTATAATTGGATGGTCATAGTGCAGATGTCAGATGCCTCCTATGATTATATAAGTTAAAATGATTTTAATTCTATTTACCAACATAACACAGATCCTATTGGATCACACCGTATAGGATCTAATCAGAGAATCTTAATGATTAATCATAGATTGGTTATAGTTAATATTAAGATGGTTATAATTAACTATATATGATATGATTAAATTATATATGTCATATAAGATGACAAGCAAAAACAACGGTTGAATTTTTAAACATATTCGTTACGTTGTATAAAACCATACCGAAACCAAACTGATACCGATACCGAACCCTGAGAAATATAATTGTTGAGAACAATTATATATTTATATATATTTAATTTAGATTTTAATTATGGTTTGAATTCGGGCTGAAAATCATTATCAAATTAAAACCTTAATTAGAATTAAAATAATAATTAAAAATAAAAAAAGAAATGCATGTCGGCACATAAAATGATGTGGCAAAAAAATTTGGGATATTTTTTTCATGCCACATGCTTAGGGGCAAAATGGTCATTTTGCTTTTTTGAGTGTATTTTGGTAATCGGCCAACCTCCTTATTTTCCTGTAAATAGAGGGGCATGGGGAGAGAGAAAATTACATCAAAAATCGTATCATATTTGTTAACTCAAGATCGAATCGATAAATATATTTTCTCTCTATCTCGGTTACGATTATTTACGGGATTCAGAAAAAAAGTATTTTTGCGAAAGGAGCGGTATTTCATATTTGAATAACTATGAGTCGTGAATATATTTATTTAGTCCTTATCTCGGTGAATAGTTTTTTGCAGAATTTCACGATTTACGGTATTTATGGCAGAAGAAATAAACCACTCTCTGGTCAGTCCTGGTGGACAACCGATAGAGGTATCAAACATCTGATACTCCGAAGGGAGGAGCTTCTCAGATTCGGTCTTCCGAGTCTGCTGCAATCCAATTCGAATTTGGATCAAGGTATAAATGTTATATTAATCTATTTAATTTGTAAGTAGAATAAAATTTAGAAATCAATTATGAAGTAGATATGTAAAAGGATTAAATCGGGTTTTGATGCCAAAGATAAACAGGAGGTGGACACCCTCGGTAGTTTATCTGACATACCTCGTTTAATCCTTGGGTTAAGTTAGAAGTAAATTTTTTGTTTTACGGTCTTTCCACAGCTTAAGCTAAATAACAGATTTTAACCGTTCATGACCCAACACCTTGAACAATTAACATCACGTTTATGTACTTAGTTTCTTTTATAATCAAATCTTTGTGGTCATGATTCAATATTCATTTCTTTCAAAAGTAATATTAAACCCTAAGTATGCAATTCAATTACGAAAGTACACGCAATTGAAATAAGAACATATCATAAACAAAACCATGAAAATTACATAGATCAAATAATCATATCATAGAATTTAAAGTTACATCCTAAGAAACCTAAATACAACTTAGCCTTACATGACTAAGATGCAGCAAGCAAAATATATACAATAAAGGGTGTTCAAAAAGAAAAGAAAACAAAGAAGAGAAAACTAATAATGTAGATTTGTCCGTTTTTGTTTCTCTCTAAAAATGTCTTATTTTCATGAAGGATAGATCCCCTTTTATAGTTCGAGTTTGACTATCGACAATAGTCGGATTAGTGGTTGAATCGGGTGAGGTCAGGTCGAGCATGGGGTCGTCAGGTGTTGACAACTTTCGAGTATGGGTCAGGTCGGGTGAGATCAGTTCGGGTCTTTGGTTAGGTAACGGGTTAGGTCTGGCGATATCGGGTCGGGGCGACAACTTTTGATTCTTGGATCGGGTCGAATGAGATCGAATCGGATTTGGGTCAGATTATACCGACAACTTTCGAATTTTATTTGAGTTTTAGTTCCAATCAGTAAAGATCGAGACACATTATTAAATCTTGACTTTCTTTGATATTTATTTGTTAGTGAAATTAGATTATGATATTGGCCGCATATAGTTGGATCGATTTATTTGTTGTATCATGTCAAGTCGGGTTGGATTGGGTCGGGTTTGGGTCCTTATGTGTCGTTTCAACTTGAGTTACATATCATCTCGGGTCGAGCTCAGATCCTCATGTGTCTCTCCATCTCAGATTAAGGGTCATCTCGGGTCAGGTCAGGTCGGGTCAAGTGAAGCTCGTGTTGCTTCATCTCGGGTTATGGATCATCTTGGGTCTGTTTGGGTCGGGTTCAGGTTAGTTTGACTTTATCAAAGTATCGGGTCAGGTTCACGTCAGATCGAGTCGGGCAGGTTTCTCAGGTCGGGGTATGCCACCTCTATTTATGGTCAACATATCCACAAAATAACTATGCAAAAATAGAATCCTATACATAGTAGTTTCTACCTAAACATATTCAACAGATTTTCGACTAATGAATATTGAATATGGAGAAGCTCAACACAATAAATTTATAGATCTTTCTCTAATCTTTCTAACATATTTGAATCATAAATTCCGACATCGTATGAAAAAGTTATACCTAAGAAAGTAGTGCGTATGAGCCAAATATAGCTACAGACGTAGTGATTAACCCTTCGATCGTAGGTAAGGGTTTTGAGCCCTGCAAAATTTCTAAGTCGCGAATGCTACTTTGGAGGTGAACTACGGTCGAAGTACAAGGCCCAACGGCCGTAGGTGTCGTTGTAGATCTATCTGGTGAATTTGGCTAAGTTCTGGGCTAGGAAAAGTTGGCTACAGGTGTAGCTATTTCTTCTACGATCGTAGGTGAATTTTCTGTTACACATTATTTAGTATTTTGGCCATATCTCCTTCATTCAAATTTCGGTTGAGGCAATTCAAAATATGTTAAAAAGTTAAGAACTAGATTTATAATCATAGAATATCATAATGCACATTCTAGTTCGTGAATCATATAATAAAATATACTAAAGTAGAACAATACCTTAAACTCTTTATAAAACAAGAGGAGGGATCAAATGACAATAACTTTGGTGACACCAACTATAACAACAACCATTTTTTTATTTTCAAATTCCAAGTTGTTGATCAAACCGTTGAATATGATCTCCACAATAAAATACGCTTGCATATCAAATTTTACATTTTTTTTGAATTTTTTTACTATTTATTAAAACAGTGCAAAATTATGCCAAAGTTACAACTACCTGAATCGTTGAATTTTACATCCATCTTAATAAATAGTAAAAATTTCAAAAAATGTAAAATTTGATCTGCAAGATTATTTTATTATGGAGATCATGTTCAAAGGTTTGGATCAATAATTTAGACTTTGAAAATGAGAAAATGATTGTTGTCATAATTGGTGTCACTAAAGTTGTTGTCATCCGATCCCTTCACATAAAACACATAATTATCCTAAATTACTTCTAAAATCTACAGAACTTGAATTAAAATTCACAATTAATCCTTTATTTCAATATATACAGGTTTGGGTTATCAACTTAGATGATTCATATTATTATTTCTTGAGCTTTTATTTATTGTAAAGAATTTATTGTTAATCTAAATTGTTAAACTTTATAGTGAAATTATAAAGTTATGAATTAACGTACAAATGGGGCATAGTACAAATGGGCGCATATGTTAATCTTGTAGGAAATTTTAGTGTGTATATTCAACCATAGAAGCATGTAGCATAGAAAATTTCAGTGTAGGAAATTTTAAAGATATACTTTAATCTAAAAATCACGAAATTTTATTTCCTACAAATGGGCGCATATGTTAATCTCAATTCTATGGTTGAATATCATTAAATTGAATATACACACTATGGTTGAATATACACACTAGATAACGTACAAATTGGCGCATAGTACGTTATGTGGTGTACTATGCATATTATTTTAGCCATGCTCATTATAATAATTAGTAGAAGTTGCGTCGCTGCTAAAGCGCGTGTTGTTTTTTGTTTTGATTTTTAGAGATTTTATAAAATTAGTGCATAACCTCTTAGTAGAAAACTTGAAATAAGTAGACATAAATACAACATGTAATGAAAATAAAAATATATTGGAACTGAGTTTTAAGTAGATTGAAATTTTGAGTCCAATTTAAAAATTGAGTGAACACAAATTAATAAGTTAAATGAATAATTGAATAGAGATGTTATGTGATTGGTTAGTTGTACTAAGTATAGGTTGTACAATACACTTCGGGAGCTATATAAGTTTCCATCCGTGTCGGCGTGTCCGGCTGCAGGACATGCCGACACGATAATCTGGTATGTTGATTTTTTTACAACTCTGATCTTGATCGTTCATTATTTTATTTGCTAATTTGTAGTAAATTTTCTTAGGATTATGTGTAGAGAATTGATTTTTAAAAAGTACAAACACACTAGAGGTGAACAGACACGTTGATTAGCGTGTATTATTAATTGATGTCGTAATTACTGTGTATTTATTGTTTTTCTAATTTCTTTTTGGTAATTGGTTTGTTTCTATTCTGATAGAATTGAAATTTTATAGGTGCACTTGACATGCATACCACTATAAACAACATAGTGAGCTCTAGAGTTTGTTCAAAAGCATACTGAATTAATTGATTAAATTATGAACTTTATTCTCAATACTACTGTATACTATGCTTAAATAAATATTAGAAAGAACAGGAATGAAGAAAAAACAATACTTTGTATTCCAAAAAATTATACAATAAATATGTATTACCACATAATTTTTTTAATCGAATTTATATAATACATGCATGTTTTTCATGCGACGTTATACAGCACGTAACACAACAAATAATATCTTTAAAGAAGCATGTAGCTGCACTGAGTTTTCTAGTGTGTATATTCAACCATAGAATTGGCTCTAGCTAATGTGAAACAAATTAATAAGTTAAATGAATTAATGAAGATAAAAATTAATAGTGCCTTCTTCTACAAATCTTTATTGCTAAATATTTTATTATAAAACATCTTTTAGGCATTGGTGACGATTCCTTTTTTAAATTACCTTATCCCTACTTATAGATGAGTTTTAGTTACATTTTGCCAAATTACAGATATAATCCGAGCCATTATCAAGATTACTTGTTGCATCAATTCTTGTTAGCACTCAATTACATCCTGTTGACCTAAAAAATGTTACCTAAAAAATGTTTGTGATATTTATGTTAAGTGACCCTCAATTACAACCTTTATGATATTTCTGGATATATTAGCATATATATATATATATATATTTATGTAATATTATAATGATAACTTAATTTTGTTGGAATTTGATGCTTAAAGTTTTATCAAATTAAGTGCGTAAACATGTACAATTTAAATCAAAATCTAGACTATCTAGCAATCTAATTCAAAATTTAAAAACAAATCAATTATTTTGCAAGAAAGCAAAAAGATAGAAAGAAAGAGAGAGAGTAATGCTTGTTGGATTAAACTCATTTCTTGTTTGATAATTTGCAAAACAATTAAAGTACTAACCTTGCACATGAGTTTTGTGAAGATGCAGGTTAAAACAAGTACACACCAATGTCAAACATGCCCTGGACAAGTCAAGACATGATCAAATCATCAAAAAAAGGCTTCAATGTGCAAAACAGAGCACAGCGTTACCATAACACTTCAAGGCCCATTATAACGAGTCATTAAGGCGTTATAATGGATGTCCAAGGCGTTATAATGCCTCAGGAGGAGAAAGAAGCTGCAGAAGCTTGTTGGATTAAACTCATTTCTTGTTTGACAATTTGCAAAACAATTAAAGTACTAACCTTGCACATGAGTTTTGTGAAGATGCAGGTTAAAACAAGTACACACCAATGTCAAACATGCCCTGGACAAGTCAAGACATGATCAAATCATCAAAAAAAGGCTTCAATGTGCAAAACAGAGCACAGTGTTACCATAACACTTCAAGGCCCGTTATAACGAGTCATTAAGGCGTTATAATGGATGTCCAAGGCGTTATAATGCCTCAGGAGGAGAGAGAAGTTGCAGAAGCTGGATTTTTCCGAGACAAGTCAGCTGAAGATTTGGCCCACAAGTTAGCTGCAAAAGGGCAAAAGGGGAAGGTGTCCAAGGCGTTATAGAAAAGTTGTAACGCTAGGAAGGTTTTTCACTGATCTAAGATCCCAAGAAATGCTCAGCCTATAAAAGAGATGCAAAAACGAACCAACAAACTATCAAAACATTTCTACAAGCTTCCTAACATCAATTGAGCACAGAAAAGAACCTGATTCAAGTCTCCTCCAGGTACCTAACCTAGAGAGCAATTAGGATAGCTACTATTCTCTTACTGTCTATCTGAGAACAAAACCCTCAACTAGTTTTAGCCTTTGGTGCATCACATTTGTGTTGTCAAGCGGTGCATTCCTGTCCTAGATTGTGTTTTCCATCAGACCTTTTTACCGTGTATTGAGGTGTTGTCCCGTGCATCGATCTAGGAGAAGAAGATTGACTTGCTTGTGTAGAAAAAGTCAAAGATTGGCTTTGCACTTTGTAAAAGAACACTCGTTTATAGTGAAATCGGCCCGGAAAGAAGATTTTATTCCGGAAGACCCGTGGACGTAGGCCTAAGTTGATTTGATAGGCCGAACCATGTTACATAGCGTGTTCTCTTGTTCTCGATTGCTCTCTCTTCATTTTATCTTTTTTTAGTACTTTGCTCTTAATTTTTGTGATTTGATCAATTAGTTCTTGAAATTGCTTGCTCTCTTACTTGGCTAGGTGATTAAGGTCTAAAAGCTTTAACTTGTATTGAAATCGCTTTCGCCTATTGGATTTATCTTAGTCTTGTGTATTAAAACACAAACCCCTAATTTTCTAACAATTGGTATCAGAGCACGTAGTTTCATATCTAGCTACGCACCAAATTCGTGTTAGTTCTTGATTTTGTGAAATATGGCTCAATTCAAATTTGTAAGTTCAATTCATGAGTCAATTGTCTTTTCTCTCACACATTCCTTTAATGCTAAGGAAATATATAATGCATTGATCCTTCGGTATGAAGGGAATAGACATATGAAAAAGACTCAAAATGTTGGATTAGCAACAAGTTAGAAAACATGAAGTTTGAAGATAACGAGTCCTTTGAAAGTCTCTACCATAGACTCGTATCTTTGAGAAATGAATTCGTTGAAGTAGGATCTAACATTTGTAATGAAGATTTTGTAGGTAAACTCTTGAGGAGGGTGTCCAAAAATTCCGATTGGGATGGCACCGTGAGCTCTATAGAAGCTTTACAAGCTAAAGGACATACCAATCAACTCGAAAAGATGTACGCTCAAGTTTGCTCACACGAGGAGAATCACAAAGAAGTCAAGAGTACAACCTCAACTAAAACCTTGGTCTTATCAGCTCAATCTTCATTTAATCCACCTTATAAGTTTGAGTCAAGCGAAGTCATATACCAAAATCTTCACCAAGTTCTATCTAAAGACAATGACCTCCTTACCAAGCTAGTGAAAGGACGAATAGAATTCGAAAGGAAGGTGAATGAAGAGAGACTAACTCAAGGCAAAAAGAGTTGTATGCCTATCTTGCAACAAGAAGGGTCATAGCATTCAAAATTGATAGGTGATCTTTCCTCAAAGAAGAAGACCACAAGAAGAGCGATTTAAGAAGACTAACAAGAAAGCCATGCAAGCAACTTGGATAAGAGAATTCGAAGAAAGTAAAGATGAGGAAGAAGAAATAAATCTCGAATGACGAGATGTTGATAACAAGTTATCTCTCATCGAGAAAAAACCAATGACATGTTTGGAGATTGCGCTTGAAATCATAAAGGAACAAGGGATAACAGATCCGGAGAAGATTCGCATCTTGAAGAAAATGGCTCAAGCTAAGGACGATTATGCGAAAGAACAAGAAGAAGATCTAATGAGAGATGAATTCCTAAGAGTGGTACTCAACAACAAAATAGAGCAACCTCCATCACTTGTAAAGAAGGATGGTGATAAGCAAATCGAGGAACCTTTGAGCTTTGCTAAAGCAGATGATCAAGCGCAAAATACAACAACTCAACCAAAGGGCAAGACTACAAGCACTCAAGAATTGGAGGCCTCTAGGCGAGCTAGTATGGTAGTCTTTAACCTTTCTAAATTTCATGATGACATTAGTGATGATGAGTCTTGTGACTTGGATGAAAGACAAGAATCTTTCAATGTGACCAAACTTAAGGAATTGCTTGTTGAGTCTAAAAAGTCTTTGGAAGTTAAGGGTGCTATGATTAATGATCTAAAATTGAAAATTGAATTGCTACAACATAGGGTTAATGACATTAAGACCGAAGTCAATTTTGAAAAAGAAAAGGGATTGAAGGAAGCACATTCTTAGGCTTCTAAATTTGTTAAGTTTGTTAAGAGCTAAAACAATGAAACCAAAATTGACTATGATAAATTGTATGTTGGTCAAGGTCCACATGATAATACCGATCTTGACTTTGTGAAAGAGCAAACCCCTAAATTTGAAAAGCAAACTAAGTTAAAAGACAAACCTATACAAGCTAAGAACCATGCCTACAAGTATGACAAGAGATATAACAAAAAGACCAAGTTTACCAAACCTAGAGTTAGAAATGATTTTTGGACTATCAATCAACATAGATCTCAACCACCAAAACTATATGTTAAGGATAAGTATGGTAGATTTCATGAGTTACACAAGAATAAAAGACTTAGAAACAATTTTGAAAGAAAAAGGTTTGTAAATGCTTTTCAACCAAGACCTAGCCCTAGAAATGCTATAAATAATCACAAGAAGTATTGTAGCAATTTTCAAAAGAGAATGTTTTATATGAATAGTCAACCAATATCTCATCCAAAGAACATAAGAAACTTTCATGATAAGTATAGGTTGGTAATGAGTTATTGGAGACCAATTAATAACAACATGAATGATCATACCAAGCTTAACTCTAAAGCAATATTTTGCTCGTTTTGTTTGAGATTTGGACATCATGAACGTTTTTGTCGAGTTAGAAAAGGTGAATAGTGGAACCACTTGCACTTCCTAGCACAAGTGGTACCAAATCTATTGTTTAGAGGGTCACTAGACTTCTCCCATTTGGTCATCATTTTGTATATTAGTTTGAGGGGGAGTCATGTAGCAAGATATATAATTCAATGTATTATATTGATTGAATTATATATTTTGTGAACTTTAAATGAGCTTTATATCCAAGTCACAATCTTATATGAACATTTGCATTAGCAAGAACATCATTTGATAACTGAATTGAGCCCTATAAATACTAAAGAATAAATTTTGGAGCATAGCAGCAAATTAAAACTGAATAAATAGCAAAAATTTGTCGAAGCATTATGAGAGGCGTTACAATGAGTTGGGAACCCGTTATAACGAGTTAGAAAATCAAAACTAGCCGTTAGAAAGGTTTAAATATATGGAGCGTTACAGAACTAGAGAGAGGCGTTATAACTGCTAGAAACCCGTTATAATGTGTCAGCAACTCGTTATAATGAGTTGCTGTAATGCTAGGGTTTTCAGCAGCTATTTAAGGCATACCTTCCATCCAAAGTCTCTATTCTTGTCAAAACTGAAATTAGCATCTTCAAATCTTTTTTTGCTGCAACTCAAGCTTTAAAACCCTTCAAATTCTCAAGACCTTCTAAAGAGATCAATTAATTCCAGCAAGAGCTCAAGACTTCTCAAGATTCTTCACCATATTTATCGTAAGTCTTCTCCTTGTTCTTACTTCCCTTATGGCACCACCAAAGCTCTCAATTGTTTATAACCAGAAAAGAAAAGAAGTGGAGAAACAATTGGAGAAAGAAAGGAACCAACGTGCCATGGCACAAATGGAGAACATATCTTCCCTTAGATACCAACCTAGTATCGATACAAGCTATAACCCGGATACCCAACCCTAGTGCACCACCTCCAAATTAAGAAACAAATCTGGAACCAACTCCTTCAGCTTCTCAACCTTCACGAAACCCTACTACCTCTCAACCGGAAATGCAACGGATCTTTAACCCTTGGGCTAACTCATTCCAAAACCGAATTATATACTGATCATCCATTGAATTCTTCAATTTCCATAGGACCTTCAAAAATAAACCATCTCTGATACCTTTGTGTTTATAATTAACGGAGATAACCAAATGAGTAATTGAAAGTATAACCAATTGGTGCAAACAATTGACTTTTGGGCATGAAGACCATTGATTGAGTTAAACCAACAATTTGCCTTAGGTCCAATTAGGATTTTGTATGCCAACATGAGGCAACCAAAGAACCCTTCGGTGTGACTACCTATTTCTATGGCCAAGAAATACCAATCAATACTAAAACCTTGGTCGAAGTACATGGTATGGTAGAAAACAATGAAGAGCTAGATGTGTACCACAAATGGCCTCAACATGAGGAGTCCTTCACCGAATATGAGAGATGGTTAGGAGCCAAAGATCCACACAAAGATCATTCTGATTCCAAAATTCCCGCTCTTCATAGATTGTTGTTTCTCCTTATAAACAACATTCTAATTTTCGAAAAAGGTCTCAAGACAAACATAAAGCACGCAAACGGGTTTCTCCTTAGGCACCTCATTGCCAAGGACAAGGTGGTTGACATACCTTTCATCATCCTAAACCACATGAGAATCGTCCTAACCAACAAAATAATGAGTCTACCATATCCTCACCTCTTAACCCGGATTCTTTTACACAAGAACATCATCATACCCGTGAACCCAAGGGAGCCCAATCCTATCTTCTACTACCCGGCCAACCTAATCACATTTCTTGGAAAGAAAGGATGGATCAAGAACAATTTGACTTGGGAAATGAAACCCAAGCCAATTAATGAATGTATAAGAAGAGAGGGAGCAAAACCTAATCAATACACCGATCCGGATGCTCCACAAGCTATATATGAAGAGCCTATGCTAAGCATGCCTCAAGCCGGAACCTCTTCTTACGTGCCTCCTCCTTCATACTATGGGTATCAATTTTCTCAAGACCCATCCTACTATACTCCCCAAGCCTTCAATCCTATGATGCCTTATGCCTTCTCAACGGTTGAAGAAGGAACTCACACGTTTCTCAACAAGTGTACCACTTGTCGCTCTACAACAAGTACAACTCGATGAATGTGCATGAGAAGCTTGACAACCAAAGTGAGTTCAACTCTATGGTCTGGACCAATTGGACTCAACAATTTGAGTCTTAGAATGATTGCTCCGATCATACCGAACCTGAAGATCACATGATAGGTGGACAAGAAGGAGCTACGCAACTCAACTCGGATGATGAGGGACATGAGAGTAGTGATGAGGATTAGAGCTAGGATAGATTTATCTTTTCTTTTTCTATGCTCCTTGTATGAATTTTTAAGATTAATATAGGGTTCTTGCATGATTTCAATTAAAATTCAATGTCTTGATCATATGCCACTTGATGATTATTGCTCTCTATTGCTCTTTTATATTTCTCATATTCTCAATTGGAAAATCTTATGAATTGTTCATTATTTACAAATTTTATTTCATTAAGGGGGAGTAATACAAAATTGTTTGACTTGTATAATTATATATGTGCTAAATCCAGGAGGAGTGTATTTGTTTGAGCCTTTTGCCTTAATTTGCAAAAATGAGAGAAATGAAGATGTGCATCATTTGATATGCACATCTCAATTAGGTTTTGCAAATTGCCAAAAGAGAGAGTTTGTTGGATTAAACTCATCTCTTGTTTGACAATTTGCAAAACATTTAAAGTACTAACCTTGTACATGAGTTTTGGTAAAGATGCAGGTTAAAACAGGTACACGCCAATGTCAAACATGCTCAAATATGCCCTAGACAAGTCAAGACATGCTCAAGTCATCAATGGATGGCTTCAATGTGGAAAACAGAGCACATTGTTACCATAACGCTTCAAGACCCATTATAACGAATCAGTAAGGCGTTATAACGGGTGCCCAAGGCGTTATAACGGGTTGTTGAAGATTTGGCCCACAAGTCAGCTATAGAAGGGCAAAAGAGGAAGTTGTCCAAGATGTTATAACGCCTTGCCCAAGGCGTTATAGACAAGCTGTAACGCTAAGAAGGTTTTTCACTAATCCAAGATCCCAAGAGTGCTCAGCCTATATAAGAGATGCAGAAACGAACCAGCAAACTATCAAAACATTTACAAGCTTCCTAACATCAATTGAGCACATAAAAGAGACTGATTCAAGTCTCTTCCAGCTACCTAACCTAGAGAGCAATTATGATAGCTACTATTCTCTTATTGTCTATTCGAGAACAAAACCATCAGCTAGTTTTAGCCTTTGGTGCATCACAATTGTGTTGTCAAGTGGTGCATCCCTATGCTAGATTGTGTTGTCAATCAGACCTTTTTACCGTGTATTGAGGTGTTGTCTCGTGCATCAGTCTAGGAGAAGAAGATTGACTTGCTTGTGTAGAAGAAATCAAAGATCGGCTCCGCACTTTGTTAAAGAACACTCGTTCATAGTGAAATTGGCCCGGAAAGAATGTTTTATTCTGGGAGACCCATTGACGTAGGCCTAAGTTGATTTGATAGGCCGAACCACGTTACATAGCGTCTTCTTTTGTTCTCGATTGCTCTCTCTCTTTAGTATTTTGCTCTTAATATTTGTGATTTGCTCAATTAGTTCTTGAAATTGCTTGCTTTATTACTTGATTAGATGAATAAGGTCTAAAAGCTTTAACTTGTATTGAAATCGCTTCTGTCTATTGAATTGACCTTAGTCTTGTGTATTAAAACACAAAGCCCTAATTTTTTAATAATGCTAACACAAGATATAACGTTGTTCGATAATGCCTACTCCATAGAACTTTCGGTACCACCTTCGGACCAGAATAAAACAAAAACTATAACAAAAAGGTATTTACACAAGACTTATCTGAAAAGTCAAAACCTCTTATAATCCTCACTAGAAACTTGCAAGAGTATAACAAACAAAGATCCAACACAAATCAAACAAGAACAAAGATCCTTCAAGGATCCTTGCCTAAACAAAATGATAATTAGAGAATTTGTTATTCTATTCAAGTCTCAAAGCTCTAAAAATGGCTAAGATCTATGTGCTCTTTGATGTAAACTTGTAGGAATGTTTTTTTATCTTCCTAGAAGAATCACAATTGTATATATAGGCAGCAACTATAACAACGCCATTTTATCTTCCATCCGTTATAACAACTCGGAGACTCGTTATAAAGCGTCTCTAGATTTCGAAAAATACCCTTATGTGTCTCTGTAGCTGACTTCCTAGACCCACAAACTCCAGACTCTTGATGACGAGTCTGGACTCGTTATGACGAGTTCCAGCTTGTTATGACGAGTTTGAGCTCTTTATAACGTGTTTCTCATCCGTTACATTTATGCATCTTCTGGATTTTTTTTTATACTTAGTCGATTTCTTGAGACTTCTAACTTGTTATAACAGACTGTACAAATCTGCACAGTTTTGTTCTATTTTCAATGTCTTTTGGACCATTGTTCTTCTTTTGACTTGAGGAGTATAATCCTGACATGAATCAAGATCAATTGTTGATCATGTTTTATACCTGCACAACTCAATCAAATTTGTGCAAAAATTAGTACGTGATTTATTTTGTAAATTGTCAAACAAGTTAAATTTATGCCAACAAATTTTATTGTTCTTCATATAGTATGAACAATATTATGATCGATAATTTGTCATTTAGTAATACTTTATGATAAATATTCAGAAATATTGGGTATTGCCTTTACGATATTTTATGCTTTTTAAAATCATAAAGATTACGTCAAAGTTTATTACAACACCACTAGTAAGTGACCCTCAATTAAGAACTATAAAGCCTAATTAGCTAGATTAATTGTGACGAATCTATAATATTCTGTTGTGTTGAATACAAAAATTAGAGAAACTTATTATAGTAGCGAGTAGCAATATTAGCTCTAATTTCTTGCTAATCTTGTGAATTAGCAGGAATACTAGCAAAGTTGATTAAAGTAAGATTAATGTATGAATTAAATAATGATTATGTTACAAATAATTTGATAAGAAATTACTACTTTAATCACTCAAATAACTGGTGAAGATTATGGTAGTGGTACTATTCCAGTAAAAATGTAATATGTATTGTGTTAGTGTCATTAATAGTTTAATACATATTTAGAATTTTAGATATGAGCTAGATGATCAATATTACATTCAGGATCGCCATTAATCCCACGGTGATCTCCAAGAAACGCGCAAATTGTATATATTCAACTTCTCAATACACAAACACAAAAGATCAAATAAAAAAAATTAGATTCAATTATTTTTCTCAATCTCTATCTCTCTTAATTTTTTTTAAGTAGTAAACTAATTTGTTCATTATTTTCGTTTTTCTTCACCTTTTTTAGTTCGATTAGTTTTGAAGTGTTGAGAATTAAATAATAAATTAATTATTTTCGTTTTAAGAATTAAGCCATTTTTTAAAGAATTAAATCAAATTGTTAAGAAGTTTTGAACTTTTTGAATTTTTGAATTAATTTGAAATTCAAATTCAAACAAATAAAATTATATTAAGAAGTTCAAATTAAAATTCATCAACAATTAAAATTGTATCCAAAAGTTAGAATCTGACAGCTGTCACTAAACAACTGTCAGATTTTTTTTTAATTTTCTCTAATCTTTTATAGCAGATCCAACAATAGTCCCGCTATAAAAGATAATATTTTATAGCGGACCTACCCTACGCCCCGCTATAAAAGACAGACTTTTATAACGGACCTCTCGTATGGTCCGCTATAAAAGAGATCCTTTAATAGCGGAGTTCACCTCTTGTCCGATATAATAGATGGATTTTTAATAGCGGGCCACTCAAACTTTTAATAGCTCTAGCAACAATATCGGATCAATGTCCGTTATTAAAGGCCATATAGATCCGCAATTAAAGATCAATTTTGTAGTAATGTAGTAGAATGAGACACAGAGAGACAAAGCACATGCATTTCCAAATTAATCATGCCATTATTAGTGTTTTTTGGAATCCAATGAGTCGTCTCTATTACGACTAGGAGGTTATATTTGGCTGTCGCATTTTCAATCTCATTTCCCCATTAGACCCCCATTTTATTATAAGTGCATACTTCAGTACAGTAGTGCTATAATTATGATTACAATTTACAATTTACAATTAAATTAAACATACGCAAAAACAATGACAGATTATCTGATGTACGGCATTAGATACAAATGCGGACACACAGCTAGCTAAGCACCGGGCCTAGCTCCATGCCTCTGGAACCAAGTGTTTCCCATTAATTATAAGTTGACAATTTTTTTCCAAGTAACTGAAAGAGATAGATTACCTTAATTAATTATCATTGGAGTACCTTATTCAGATCCGATTGATGATAGGATACCCCCACTAATTAAAATAATGTGCACAAATTAATTCCTGCTATATATTCCTTGTACTTGTGGGATTTAAAAAAAAAGAACTAATATGCAGATATGCTCATTGGTATCTCACCGGCACATGCGTCGTTATGCATGTTAAACGAGTTGTTATACATGTTGAACGCGTAGCTATATATGTTATTTTGTATTGAAAAATAATTATGCATGTTATACAAGTTAAAAATTAAATGTCGGTACGCTTAACATGCATAACGACTCGTCTAATATGCATAATTGTTTTTCAATACAAAAATAACCTGCATAACAACTCGTTTAATTTGCATAATGATGCGTGTATCGATGCGACAATGAGATATCGATGAAGCGTATCACTAAAATATTTTTCTTAAAAAGGGCAAAAATAGATCCCATAGTATAGTAGTTAACACAATTTTCATGGATTTTGTTTTACAACGTATAAGGCATTGGTTAGTTCTGAGTCCTAACGTTAATATTAATGATTAAATATTTCTTGCAGAAATTGATTGTGTCTCTTGTAAAATTATTTGATGAAAAGAAAATTAATTTGAAAGTATTGCAAGATGAGAGACAATCAGAGGGCGTGCACTGCCGTTGTTTAATTTGTTTGTTTCATTCATTTATTGCATTCCCTTTGATACATGTGAAATACTTTGATTTGCGCCTTTCGTGAGACTATTTTATCAATAGATCAAACTATTGAATGCATTCATGCTGCACCGTCAAAATATTCCCATTCTGTACCACCACATGGTATGAGATGAGATGTAACTTTTACCGATTTTGAAAATTAAGTAAATAAATTATTTTTAAACGGAAAAAATATTTGAGAAACTATAAAAATAGAAAAGGCCGGTGTTGCGAACACGTCCGAACAAAAATGCAAAATGGTCATTCAAATTTTTGATTTGGATATGAATTTTTTTTAAAACTAACATCAAAAAATAAATAATAACATCTATGATTCTAAATTTAAATCTTTGATGACAATGACTCTATTTTACAATTTACGTTCAGATATGTTATTTAGACTCATGAAATCGGATGGCACTTAGAAATTCAAACAGAAAAAAAAAATTTGTAGTGTCTTTGAACGCATGCGTTTAGATGTTAACATGCGAACATGAACGTTTAAAAATAAAGTCATTATCGTCAAAGATTTGAACCCGGATTATAAATGTTATTCTTTATTTTTACTCGTCAGTTATAAAAATATTTTAACTTTTGTACGTGAACGTTAATACTTTATTTTATCAGTTGGGTTGTATTTAAGTAAGTTTTTGTAACAACTTTAGTTGCTCGTCGAGATCGTAATTCATTTTTTTTATCATTGCAAGTCATATATCGAACTGTAGATATCTAAGTCTACTTCTATCGTGTCGAGTTTGATTTGCAATTAGAGGAATTTGCATATCAAATTTGGCTTCATCTTTAACTTATGTCTTAATTAGTAAATTTTATCATGAGTTTGCGTCAGACTCAATTTTGAATCGCTCGTTTCTCCAATCGCAAATCAAACTCGATGCGGTGGAAGTAGACTCAGATATCTACTGCTCGATGACTTACGATGATAAAAAAAATTTAATTACGGTCCCGACGAGCATAACTCAAGTTTGTAGAAAAATGCTAATCATACTTACTATTTTTGTAACAACTTCAACTATGCTCGTCGGGATCGTAATTAACTTTTTTATTCATCGCAAGCCATCGACCTGTAGCCATCGCAAGCCGTCGGGATAGTAATCATATCAGGAACACTTCTCGTACTAGGATATAATGCTTTGAGGTATTTTCTTGAATGTTTATCACCCATAAATGAAGTACTTGGATCATAAACACATCTCGTAGCAGGATAAAATGCTTTGTGGTGATTTCTTGAATTTTTGCCACCCAGAAATGAAGTAATAGTCATGAAGCGCTTAGAGTGACATTCTACGCTTCTTCGTAGTGGTTTCCTGAAAGGTTTGATGTTCTCTGGAAAGATTACCACCCATAAATGAAGTACTCTGATTGCAAACATTTCTCGTAGCGGGATAAGATGCTTTGTGGTGTTTTCTTGAATGTTTACATCCAATAAATGAATTAATCAGATATAATTAATCAGATATAAAGAACCTAAAATGGTATTCTATGCTTCTTCGTGGTGGTTTCATGAAAGGTTAGTGTTTTCTTTGAAAGTTACCAATCATAAATGAAGATTCAGATCGGAAACACATCTCGTGGTAGGATAGGATGCTTTGTGGTGTTTTCTTGAATTGTTAGCACCCATAAATAGAGTACTCTGATCAGAAACACTTCTCGTAACAAGATAAGATGCTTTGCGGTGTTTTCTTGATGTTTACCACCCATAAATGAATTAATCAGGCAAGAAGCACGTAGAATGGTATTCTATACTTCTTCGTGGTGGTTTCGTGAAAAGTTTAGAGTTTTCTTGTACTTTCAGCTAGGGCCGCAAACGAATCGAACTCGAACGAATTAACTTGTATTTGAGTTTGATTTAAAATCAACTTCAAACTAGTTTGATTTGAAATATAACAAGTTTCGAATGAACTATGTTAAGTTTGAGTTTGATTTGATACTAATTCGAATCGAACTCGAACTAATTACGAACTACATATTTTTTTGTTGTTAAATCTGAAAGTAATAAATGGAGATGACGAAGAAGAGAAATATTATCTAATTGAAGAGGGTGAAGAGTAGAATGTTGACAATGAAAAGAGTGTGTGTGAGCTAACTAGAGAGTATCTGAATGAATATTAGATGCTAGCATTAAAAATGCATAAACTATCTCTAATGAAAATGAATGTGAAGTAGATAATGCAGTTGAGAAAAAAGAGAAAAATACCAACAACATTCGAACTATATAGTTTGCGAACACCATTCAAACGAACTGTTTCAAATTTGAGTTTGATTTGATACTAATTCGAACGAACTCATAGCATAGACTACATATATATCAATAGTCTCGACATCACCTGACGGTTCAGATCTCTCAAGATTCGAACTGTTTTAGTTCACGAACAGTTTCGAACAAACCGGCTCTAGTTTGAGTTTAATTCAAAATCATTTCGAACTAGTTTGATACGACTTGAAATTGATTTCAAACTGAAATCGAACGAACTAATTTCGAACTGAAATCGAACGAACTAATTTCGAACTGAAATCGAACGAACTAATTTTAAACTTTTCTCGAATCGAAATCGAAAGAATTACGAAATTTTCTTGCCTCTAATTTTCAGCGCATCTATTTGCTTTCTAGAAAAGAAAGCAAAGACGCGTTGGTGGTGCGTGGCTATTGGCTATTGGGGAATCAGTGGCTACTCCGACGCTGAATAAGCATCTTTCCCCATAAAAAAAATAAGCATCTTTCTCCATCACATCATGTTCCCCTTTTTTTTTTGATTTAATACATCATGTTCCTTGCATCCTGTTTTATGATTTTGTCAACCTCTCCAATCATATATAACAGAATAAATTCTGTAATACCATGAATTAGAATTGTATCTTTAAAAATGATGAAGTCGTTTCTATCAGAAGGAAAAATGCTCCTCTGATATAATCATTGATATGAATGTCAATATCGATATAAAAAATAATTTGAAGAACCGATTTAAATTTGAATTTTTGAATGTTTGTTTTCGCTATATTTTGCTCGCTATTGTCAGCTTTAGCTCTAATTTGACAATTTACAAAATAAATAAACTTACAATTACAATTTGAGTTAATATTGTGCAAGTTCAAACAACTATATTCATACATGATTAAAGCCTCAATTAGATTCCTCAAGTCAAGTGAGGCACGGCAAGATAAGAAGAACGAAAAATATACTTCAATACAGTTTAGAGGAACCACTCGTCACACGACGAGTTGGACTCGTCGTGATGAGTTCCAACAGACTTCCAAATCGACTAAGTATAAATAAAAGAGGAAAGCATTATAGAGAAACATGTCGTGATGAGTTGTGAGTCGTCATGACGGGTGTCGAATTCTTCCCAGTAAGTCTGGAGATTGAAGGCCAGTTTGTCGGAGACTCAAAGGAAGGACTATATTTCTGAAATAAACTCAACTCGTCATGACATGTTGGAGACTCATCATAAAGCTTTGTGATGTTTTCTTGAATGGTTACCATACATAAATGAAGTACCCAGATCATAAACACTTATCGTAGCAGGATAAGATGCTTTACGGTGTTTTCTTGAATGTTTACCACCCATAAATTAAGTAATCAGACATGAAGCACTTAGAATGATATTCTATTCTTCTTCATGGTGGTTTCATGAAAAGTTTAGAGTTTTCTTGGAAGGTTAGCACTCATAAATTAAGTAATCATATCAGGAACACTTCTCGTAGTTGAATAGGATGCTTTGTGGTGTTTTCTTGAATGGTTACCACACATAAATGAAGTATTCGGATCAGAAACACTTGTCGTAGCAGGATAAGATGCTTTGTGGTGTTTTCATGAATGTTTATCATCCATAAATGAAGTAATAGTCATGAAGCTCTTAGAGTGGTATTTAACATTTCTTCGTGGTGGTTTCCTGAAAGGTTTGGAGTTTTCTTGAAAGGTTACCACCTATAAATAAAGTACTCGGATCAGAAATACTTCTTGTAGCAGGATAAGATGATTTGCAGTGTTTTCTTAAATGGTTATCACTCATAAATGAATTACTCGGATCAGAAACACTTCTCGTAGCAGGATAAGATTCTTTGCGGTGTTTTCTTGAATGTTTACCACCCATAAAAGAAGTAATAGTCATGAAACACTTAGAGTGATATTCTACATTTCTTCATGGTGGTTTTTCTGAAAGGTTTGGAGTTTTCTTGAAATGTTACCACCCATAAATGAAGTACTCGGATCAGAAATACTTCTCCTAGCAAGATAAGATGCTTTGTGGTGTTTTCTTGAATGGTTACCACCCATAAAAGAAGTATCCGGATCAGAAACACTTCTCGTAGCAGAATAAGATTCTTTGTGGTGTTTTGTTGAATGTTTATCACCCATAAATGAAGTAAAAGTCATGAAGCTCTTAGAGTGGTATTCTATATTTTTTCGTGGTGGTTTCCTGAAAGGTTTGGAGTTTTTTTGAAAGGATACCACCCATAAATGATGTACCCGGATCAGAAACACTTCTCGTAGCATGATAAGATGCTTTGCGGTATTTTCTTTACTGTTTACCACCCAAAAATGTAGTAATTAGACATGAAATTCTTAGAGTGGTATTCTACATTTCTTCATGGTGGTTTCCTGAAAGGTTTGGAGGTTTCTTGAAAGGTTACCACCCATAAATAGAGTACTCGGATCATAAACACTTCTCGTAATAGAATAAGATGCTTTGCGGTGTTTTCTTGAAAATTTACCACCCATAAATGAAGTACCCGAATCAGAAACACTTGCGTAGCAACATAAGATGCTTTGTGATGTTTTGTTGAATGTTTACCACCCATAAATGAAGTAATAGTCATGAATCGCTTAAAGTGGTATTCTCCATTTTTTTTCGTGGTGGTTTACTGAAAGGTTTGGAGTTTTCTTGAAAGGTTACCAACCATATATGAATTACTCGAATCAGAAACACTTCTCGTATCAGGATAAGATGCTTTGCGGTGTTTTCTTGAATGGTTACCACCCATAAATGAAGTACCTGGATCAGAAACACTTCTCGTAGCAGGATAATATGCTTTGTGTTGGTTTGTTGAATGTTTTCCATCCATAAATGAAGTAAAAGTCACGAAGCGCTTAGAGTGGTATTCTACTTTCCTTCATGTTGGTTTCCTGAAAGGTTTGGAGTTTTCTTAAAAGGTTACCACCCATAAATGAAGTACTCGGATCAGAAACACTTCTCCTGCTTTTTGGTTTAAAAGTTTTCTTGGATGTTTACCTCCCATAAATAAAGTAATATTCATGAAGCGCTTAGAGTGGTAGTCTACATTTCTTCGTGGTGGTTTCCTGAAAGGTTTGGAGTTTTCTTGAAATGTTACCACTCATAAATGAAGTACTCGGATCAGAAACACTTCTCGTAGAATGATAAGATGCTTTGCGGTGATTTCTTGAATGTTTGCCACCCATAAATGAAGTAATAGTCATGAAGCGTTTAGAGTGGCATTCTACGCTTCTTCGTGGTGGTTTCTTGAATGGTTTGGAGTTCTCTTGAAAATTACCACCCATAAATGAAATACTCTGATTGGAAACACTTCTCGTCGCGAGATAAGATGCTTTGTTGTGTTTTCTTGAATGTTTACATCCAATAAATGAATTAACAAATATAAAGCACCTAGAATGGTACTCTATGCTTCTTCATGGTGGTTTCATGAAAGGTTTAGAGTTTTTATGGAAAGTTACCAATAAAAAATGAAGATTCAGATCAGAAATGCTTCTCGTAGTTGGACAGGATTCTTTGTGGTGTTTTCTTGAATTGTTATCACCCATAAATGAAGTACTCGGATCAGAAACACTTCTCGTGGCAGCATAAAATGCTTTATGGTGTTTTGTTGAATGTTTACCACCCATAAATAAAGTAATAGTCATGAAACTCTTAGAGTGGCATTCTAAATTTCTTCGTGGTGGTTTCCTGAAAGGTTTGGAGTTTTCTAGAAAGGTTACCACCCATAAATAGAGTACTCGGTTAAAAAACACATCTCATAACACGATAACATGCTTTGCGGTGTTTTCTTGAATGTTTACCACCCATAAATGAAATAATCAGACATGAATCACTTAGAATGGTATTCTATGCTTCTTGGTGCTGGTTTCGTGAAAAGTTTAGAGTTTTCTTGGAAGGTTACCACTCATAAATGAAGTAATCATATCAGAAACACTTCTCGTTGTAGGATAGGATGCATTGTGATATTTTCTTGAATGGTTATCTCCCATAAATGAAATACTCGTATCAGAAACACTTCTCGTAGAAGGATAAAATGTTTTGTTGTGTTTTCTTGTATGTTTGCCACCAATAAAAGAAGTAATCATACATGAAGTGCTTTATAGTGGCATTCTATGTTCTTCGTGGTGTTTTTCTGAAAAGTTTGGATTTCTTTTGAAAGATTACCACCCATAAATGAAGTAATCATACATGAAGTGCTTAGAAGGATAAGATACTTTGTGATCTTTTCTTGAATTTTACAACCAATAAAGGAATTAATCAAATATGAAGCACCTAGAATGATATTCTATGCTTCTTCGTGGTGGTCTCTTGATAGCTTTAGAGTTTCCTTGGAAAGTTACCAATCATAATGAAGAGTCAAATCAGAAACACTTCTCGTAGTAGGATAAGATGATTTGTGATTTTTTTCTTCAATGGTTACCATCAATAAATGAAGTAATCAGATTAAAATTACTTCTCGTAGTAGGATAAGATATTTTGTGGTATTTTTTGAATGGTTACCACCCATAAATGAAGTACCCGGATCAGATACACTTCTCATAGCAGGATAAGATGCTTTGTGGTGTTTTGTTGAATGTTTACCACCAATAAATGAAGTAATAGTCATGAAACATTTAGAGTGGTATTTTACATTTCTTCATGGTTATGTCCCATAAATGGAGTACTCGGATCAGAAACACTTCTCATAGCAGGATAAGATGCTTTGCGGTGTTTTCTTGAATGTTTACCACCCATAATTGAAGAAATAATCATGAATCACTTCGAGTGGTATTTTACATTTCTTCGCGGTGGTTTCTTGAAAGGTTTGGTGTTTTCTTGAAAAGTTACCACACATAAATGAAGTACTCGGATCAGAAACACTTCTCGTAGCAGGACAAGATGCTTTGCAGTGTTTTTTTAATGTTTACCACCCATAAATGAAGTAGTCAGACATGAATCACATAGAATAAAATTATATGCTTCTTCATGGTGATTTCATGAAAGATTTATAGTTTTCTTGGAAGGTTGCCACTCATAAATGAAGTAATAATATCAGGAACACTTCTCATAGTAGGATATGATGCTTTGTTGTGTTTCTTGAATGGTTATCACCCATAATTGAAATACTCGTATCAGAAACACTTCACGTAGCAGGATAAGATGCTTTACGGTGTTTTCTTGGATGTTTACCACCTATAAATGAAGTAATAGTCATGAAGCGCTTAGAGTGGTAGTCTACATTTCTTCGTGGTGGTTTCCTGAAAGGTTTGGAGTTTTCTTGAAATGTTACCACACATAAATGAAGACTCGAATCAGAAGAACTTCTCGTAGAAGGATAAGATGTTTTGCGGTGTTTTTTTAATGTTCACCACCCATAAATGAAGTAATCAGACATGAAGCACTTAGAACGGTATTCTATGCTTCTTCATGGTGGTTTCATGAAAGGTTTATAGTATTCTTGGATGGTTACCACTCATAAATGAAGTAATCATATCAGGAACACTTCTCGTAGTAGGATATAATGCTTTGTGGTATTTTCTTGAATGGTTATCACCCATAAATGAAGTACTCGGATCAGAAACACTTCTCGTAGCAGAATAAGACACTTTGCAGTGTTTTTTTTAATGTTTACCACCCATAAATGAAGTAATCAGACATGAAGCACTTAGAATGGTATTTTATGCTTATTCAAGAAGGTTTCATGAAAGATTTAGAGTTTTCTCGAAAGGTTGTCACTCATAAATGAAGTAATCATATCTGGAACACTTCTCATAGTAGGATTGGATGCTTTGTTGTGTTTCTTGAATGGTTATCACCCATAAAAGAAGTACTCGGATCAGAAACACTTCACGTAGCAGGATAAGATGCTTTGCAGTGTTTTCTTGGATGTTTATCGCCCATAAATGAAGTAATAGCCACGAAGCGATTGGAGTGGTAGTCTACAATTTTTCGTGGTGGTTTTCTGAAAGGTTTGAATTTTTCTTGAAAGGTTACCATTAATAAATGAAGTACTCGGATTCGGATTAGAAACACTTCTCGTAGCATGATAAGATGTTTTGCGGTGTTTTCTAGAATGTTTACCCCTCATAAATGAAGTAATCATATCAGGAACACTTCTCGTACTAGGATATAATGCTTTGAGGTATTTTCTTGAATGGTTAACACCCATAAATGAAGTACTCGGATCAGAAACACATCTCGTAGCAGGATAAAATGTTTTGTTGTGATTTCTTGAATGTTTGCCACCCATAAATGAAGTAATAGTCATGAAGGGCTTAGAGTGGCAATTTACGCTTCTTCGTGGGGGTTTTCTGAAAAGTTTGGAGTTCTCTGGAAAGATTACCACTGATAAATGAAGTACTCTGATTGCAAACACTTCTCGTAGTAGGATAAGATGTTTTGTGCTGTTTTCTTGAATGTTTACATCCAATAAATGAATTAATCAGATATAAATCACCTAAAAAGATATTCTATGCTTCTTCGTGGTGGTTTCATGAAAGGTTAGAATTTTCTTGGAAAGTTACCAATCATGAATGAAGATTCAGATCCGAAACACATCTCATAGTAGGATAGGATGCTTTCTGGTGTTTTCTTGAATTGTTACCACTCATAAATGAAGTACTCGGATCAGAAACACTTCACGTAGCAGGATAAAATGCTTTATGGTGTTCGGTTGAATGTTTACCACCCATAAATGAAGTAATAATCATGAAACTCATATAATGGTATTCTACATTTCTTCGTGGTGGTTTCCTGAAAGGTTTGGAGTTTTTTTTGAAAGGTTACCACCCATAAATAGAGTACTCGGATCAGAAACACTTCTCGTAACAGGATAAGATGCTTTGGGGTATTTTATTGAATGTTTACCACCCATAAATGAAGTAATCAGGCTTGAAGCATTTAGAATGGAATTCTATGCTTCTTTGTGGTGGTTTCGTGAAAAGTTTAGAGTTTTCTTGGAATGTTACCACTCATAAATAAAGCAATTATATCAGGAACACTTCTCGTAATTTGATAGTATGCTTTGTGTTGTTTTCTTGAATGGTTACCACCCATAAATGAAGTACCCGGATCAAAATACACTTGTCGTAGAAGGATAAGATGCTTTGTGGTGTTTTGTTGAATGTTTAACACCCATAAAAGAAGTAATAGTCATGGATCACTTAGAGTGGTATTCTACATTTCTTCGTGGTGGTTTTTTGAATGGTTTGGAGTTTCTTGGAAGGTTACCACTCATAAATGAAGTAATCATATCAGGAACACTTCTCGTACTAGGATATAATGCTTTGAGGTATTTTCTTGAATGTTTATCACCCAAAAAATGAGTACTTGGATCATAAACACATCTCGTAGCAGGATAAAATGCTTTGTGGTGATTTCTTGAATTTTTGCCACCCAAAAATGAAGTAATAGTCATGAAGCGCTTAGAGTGGCATTCGACACTTCTTCGTAGTGGTTTCCTGAATGGTTTGATGTTCTCTGGAAAGATTACCACCCATAAATGAAGTACTCTGATTGCAAACACTTCTCGTCGCGGGATAAGATGCTTTGTAGTGTTTTCTTGAATGTTTACATCCAATAAATGAATTAATCAGATATAAAGAACCTAAAATGGTATTCTATGCTTCTTCGTAGTGGTTTCATGAAAGGCTAGTGTTTTCTTTGAAAGTTACCAATCATAAATGAAGATTCAGATCGGAAACACATCTCGTGGTAGGATATGATGCTTTGTGGTGTTTTCTTGAATTGTTAGCACCCATAAATAGAGTACTCTGATCAGAAACACTTCTCGTAACAAGATAAGATGCTTTGCGGTGTTTTCTTGATGTTTACCACCCATAAATGAATTAATCAGGCAAGAAGCACGTAGAATGGTATTCTATACTTCTTCGTGGTGGTTTCGTGAAAAGTTTAGAGTTTTCTTGGAATGTTACCACTCATAAATGAAGTAATCATATCAGGAACACTTCTCGTAGTTTGATAGTATGCTTTGTGTTGTTTTCTTGAATTGTTACCACCCATAAATGTACCCGGATCAAAAACACTTGTCGTAGCACGACAAGATGCTTTGTGCTGTTTTGTTGATTGTTTACCACCAATAAATGAAGTAATAGTCATGAAGAACTTCGAGTGGTATTCTACATTTCTTTGTGGTGGTTTCCGGAAAGGTTTAGAGTTTTTTAGAAAGGTTACCACCCATAAATGAAGTACTCAGATTAGAAACACTTCTCGTAGCAGGATAAGATGCTTTGTGGTGTTTTCTTAGATGTTTACCACCCAAAAAAGAAGTAATAGTCATGAAGCGCTTATGGTGGTATTCTATGCTTCTTTGTGGTGGTTTCATGAATGGTTTACAGTTTCCTTGGAAGGTTACCACTCACAAATTAAGTAATCATATTAGAAAGACTTCTCGTATTAGGATATGTTGCTTTGTGGTGCTTTCTTGAATGGTTACCTCCCATAAATTAAGTACCTGGATCTGATACACTTCTCGTAGCAGGATATGATGCTTTGTGGTGATTTGTTGAATGTTTTACCACCCATAAATGTAGTAATAGTCATGAATCACATAGAGTGGTATTCTATACTTCTTCGTGGTGGTTTCTTGAAAGGTTTGGAGTTTTCTTGAAAAGTTACCACACATAAATGAAGTCCTCGGATCAGAAACACTTCTCGTAGCAGGATAAGACGCTTTGCATTGTTTTTGTAATGTTTACCACCCATAAATGAAGTAATCAAACATGAAGCACTTAGAATGGTATTTTATGCTTATTCATGGTGGTTTCATTAAAGATTTAGAGTTTTCTTGGAAGGTTGCCACTCATAAATGAAGTAATCATATATGGAACACTACTCATAGTAGGATAGGATGCTTTGTTGTGTTTCTTGAAAGGTTATCACTAATAAATGAAGTACTCGGATCAGAAACACTTCTCGTAGCAGGATAAGATGCTTTGCAGTGTTTTTTTGGATGTTTACCAGGCATAAATGAAGTAATAGTTATGAAGCGCTTAGAGTGGTAGTTTACATTTCTTCGTGGTGGTTTCCTGAATGGTTTGACGTTTTCTTGAAAGGTTACCAGTAATAAATGAAGTACATGGATCAGAAACACTTCTCGTAGCAGGATAAGATGCTTTGCGGTGTTTTCTTGAATGTTTACCACACATAAATGAAGTAATCATATCAAGAACACATCTCGTACTAGGATAGAACGCTTTGAGGTATTTCTTTGATTGTTTATCACCCATAAATGAAGTACTAGGATAAGAAACATTTCTCGTAGTAGGATAAGATGCTTTGCGGTGTTTTCTTGAATGCTTACCACTCATAAATGAAGTAATCATATCAGGAACACTTCTCGTACTAGGATAGAATGCTTTGAGGTATTTCCTTGAATGTTTATCACCCATAAATGAAGTACTCGGATCAGAAACACTTCTCGTTGCAGGATAAGATGCTTTGCGTTGTTTTCTTGAATGTTTACCACTCATAAATGAAGTAATAATATCAGGAACACTTCTCGTACTAGGATAGAATGCTTTGAACTTGAATGTTTATCACCCATAAATGAAGTACTCGGATCAGAAACACATCCCGTAGCAGGATAAAATGCTTTGTGGTGATTTCTTGAATGTTTGCCACCCATAAATGAGGTAATAGTCCTCAATCACTTAGAGTGGCATTCTACGCTTCTTCGTAGTGGTTTCCTAAAAGGTTTGGAGTTCTCTCGAAAGATTACCACCCATAAATGAAGTACTCTGATTGCAAACACTTCTCGTCGCGGGATAAGATGCTTTGTGCTGTTTTCTTGAATGTTTACATCCAATAAATGAATTAATCAGATATAAAGCACCTAAAATGGTATTCTATGCTTCTTCGTGGTGGTTTCATGAAAGGTTTGAGTTTTCTTGGAAAGTTACCAATCATAAATGAAGATTTAGATCAGAAACACATCTCGTGGTAGGATAGTATGCTTTGTGGTGTATTCTTGATTTGTTATCACCCATAAATGAAGTACTCGGATCAGAAACACTTCTCGTAGGAGGATAAAATACTTTATGGTGGTTTGTTGAATGTTTACCACCCATAAATGAAGTAATAGTCATGAAACTCTTAGAGTGGTATTTTACATTTCTTTGTGGTGGTTTCCTGAAAGGTTTGGAGTTTTTTTTAAAAGTATACCACCCATAAATAGAGTACTTGGATCAGAAACTCTTCCCGTAACAGGATAAGATGCTTTGCGGTATTTTCTTGAATGTATACCACCCATAAATGAAGTAATCAGGCATGAAGCACTTAGAATGGTATTCTATGCTTCTTCATGGTGGTTTCGTGAAAAGTTTAGAGTTTTCTTGGAATTTTACCACTCATAAATGAAGTAATCATATCAGGAACAGTTCTCGTAGTAGGATATAATGCTTTGTGGTATTTTCTTGAATGGTTATCACCCATAAATGAAGTACTCGGATCAGAAACACTTCTCGTAGCAAGATAAAATGCTTTATGGTGTTTTGTTGAATGTTTACCACCCATAAATGAAGTAATAGTCATGAAACTCTTAGAGTGGTATTTTACATTTCTTTGTGGTGGTTTCCTGAAAGGTTTAGAGTTTTTTTGAAAGAATACCACCCATAAATAGAGTACTCGGATCAGAAACTCTTCCCATAACAAGATAAGATGCTTTGCGGTATTTTCTTGAATGTTTACCAACCATAAATGAAGTAATCAGGCATGAAGCACTTACAATGGTGTTCTATGCTTCTTCGTGTTGGATTCGTGAAAAGTTTAGAGTTTTCTTGGAATGTTACCAATCATAATGAAGTAATCATATCAAGAACACTTCTCGTAGTTTGATAGTATGCTTTGTGTTGTTTCCTTGAATGGTTACCATCCATAAATGAAGTAACCGGATCAAAAACACTTGTCGTAGTAGGATAAGATGCATTGTGGTGTTTTGTTGAATGTTTACCACCCATAAATGAAGTAATAGTCATGAAGAGCTTAGAGTGGTATTCTACATTTCTCCTTGCTGGATTACAGAAAGATTTGGAGTTTTCTTGAAAGGTTTCCACCCATAAATGAAGTATTCGGATCAGAAACACTTCTCGTAGAAGGATAAGAAGCTTTGTGGTGTTTCCTTAGATGTTTACTACCCACAAATGATGTAAGAGTCATGAAGCGCTTATGGTGGTATTCTATGCTTTCTCGTGGTGGTTTCAAGAAAGGTTTACAGTTTCCTTGGAAGGTTACCACTCACAAATTAAGTAATCATATTAGAAACACTTCTCGTAGTAGGATATGTTGCTTTGTGGTGCTTTCTTGAATGGTTAGCACCCATAAATGAAGTACCCAGATTAGATACACTTCTCGTAGCAGGATAAAATGTTTTGTGGTGTTTTGTTAAATGTTTACCACCCATAAATGAAGTAATAGGTATGAAACGCTTAGAGTGGTATTCTACATTTCTTTGTTGTGGTTTCTTGAAATGTTTGGAGTTTTTTTGAAAGGTTACCATCCATAAATGAATTACTCGGATCCAAAACACATCTCGTAGCAAGATAAGATGCTTTGCGGTGTTTTCTTGAATGTTTACCACCCATAAATGAAGTAATAGTAATGAATCACTTAGAGTGGTATTCTACACTTCTTCGTGGTGGTTTCTTGAAAGGTTTGGAGTTTTCTTGAAAAGTTACCAAACATAAATGAATTACTCGGATCAAGAACACTTCTTCTAGCAGGAGTAAGACGCTTTGCGGTGTTTTTTTTAATGTTTACCACCCATAAATGAAGTAATTAGACATGAAGCACTTAGAATGGATTTTATGCTTATTCATGGTGATTTCATGAAAGATTCAGAGTTTCCTTGGAAGGTTGCCACTCATAAATGAATTAATCATATTAGGAACACTTCTCGTAGTATGATAGTATGCTTTGTGGTGTTTTCTTGAATGGTTATCACCCATAAATGAATACTCGGATCAGAAACACTTCACGTAGCAGGATAAGATGCTTTGCAGTGTTTTCTTGGATGTTTACCACCCATAAATGAAGTAATAGTCATGAAGCGCTTAGACTGAGAGTTTACATTTCTTCGTGGTGGTTTCCTGAAAGGTTTGAAGTTTTCTTGAAAGGTTACCACTAATAAATGAAGTACTCGGATCAGAAACACTTCTCGTAGCAGGATAAGATGCTTTGCAGTTTTTTTTTGGATGTTTACCAGGCATAAATGAAGTAATAGTTATGAAGCGCAAAGAGTGGTAGTTTACATTTCTTCGTGGTGGTTTCCTGAATGGTTTGAAGTTTTCTTGAAAGGTTACCAGTAATAAATGAAGTACTTGGATCAGAAACACTTCTCGTAGCAGGATAAGATGCTTTGCGGTGTTTTCTTGAATGTTTACCACACATAAATGAAGTAATCATATCAGGAACACATCTCGTACTAGGATAGAATGCTTTGAGGTATTTCCTTGATTGTTTATCACCCATAAATGAAGTACTAGGATAAGAAACATTTCTCGTAGTAGGATAAGATGCTTTGCGGTGTTTTCTTGAATACTTACTACTCATAAATGAAGTAATCATATCAGGACACTTCTCGTACTAGGATAGAATGCTTTGAGGTATTTCCTTGAATGTTTATCACCCATAAATGAAGTACTCGGATCAGAAACACTTCTCGTAGCAGGATAAGTGCTTTGCGTTGTTTTCTTGAATGTTTACCACTCATAAATGAAGTAATAATATCAGGAACACTTCTCGTACAAGGATAGAATGCTTTGAACTTGAATGTTTATCACCCATAAATGAAGTACTCGGATCAGAAACACATCTCGTAGCAGGATAAAATGCTTTGTGGTGATTTCATGAATGTTTGCCACCCATAAATGAAGTAATAGTCATGAAGCGCTTAGAGTGGCATTCTACGCTTCTTCGTGGTGGATTCCTCAAAGGTTTGGAGTTCTCTGGAAAGATTACCATCCATAAATGAAGTACTTTGATTGCAAACACTTCTCGTCGCGGGATAAGATGCTTTGTGCTGTTTTCTTGAATGTTTACATCCAATAAATGAATTAATCAGATATAAAGCACCTAAAATGGTATTCTATGCTTCTTCGTGGTGGTTTCATGAAAGGTTTGAGTTTTCTTGGAAAGTTACCAATCATAAATGAAGATTCAGATCGGAAACACATCTCGTGGTAGGATAGGATGCTTTGTGGTGTATTCTTGATTGTTTATTACCCATAAATGAAGTACTAGGATAAGAAACATTTCTCGTAGTAGGATAAGATGCTTTGCGGTGTTTTCTTGAATGCTTACCACTCATAAATGAAGTAATCATATCAGGAACACTTCTCGTACTAGGATAAAATGCTTTGAGGTATTATCTTGTATGTTTATCACCCATAAATGAAGTACTCGGATCAGAAACACATCTCGTAGCAGCATAAGATGCTTTGTGGTGATTTCTTGAATGTTTGCCACCCATAAATGAAGTAATAGTCATGAAGTGCTTAGAATGGCATTCTACGCTTCTTCGTGGTTGTTTCCTGAAAGGTTCGGAGTTCTCTGGAAAGTTTACCACCCATAAATGAAGTACTCTGATTGCAAACACTTCTCGTCGCGGGATAAGATGCTTTGTGGTGTTTTCTTGAATGTTTACATCCAATAAATGAATTAATCGGATATAAAGCACCTAAAATGGTATTCTATGCTTCTTCATGCTGGTTCGTGAAAGGTTAGAGTTTTCTTGGAAAGTTACCAATCATAAATGAAGATTCAGATCAGAAACACATCTCGTAGTAGGATAGAATGCTTTGTGGTGTTTTCATGAATTGTTATCACCCATAAATGAAGTACTCGGATCAGAAACACTTCTCGTTGCAGGATAAAATGCTTTGTGGTGTTTTGTTGAATGTTTACCACACATAAATGAAGTAATAGTCTTGAAACTCTTAGAGTGGTATTCTACATTTCTTCGTGATGGTTTCCTAAATGGTTTGGTGTTTGTTTGAAAGGTTACCACCCATAAATAGAGTACTCGGATCAGAAACACTTACCGTAACAGGATAAGATGCTTTGCGGTGTTTTCTTGAATGTTTACCACCCATAAATGAAGTAATAGTCATGAATCACTTAGAGTGGTATTCTACACTTCTTCGTGGTGGTTTCTTGAAAGGTTTGGAGTTTTCTTGAAAAGTTACCACAAATAAATGAAGTACTCAGATCAGAAACACTTCTCGTAGCAGGATAAGACGCTTTGCGGTGTTTTTTTAATGTTTACCACCCATAAATGAAGTAATCAGACATGAAGCACTTATAATGGTACTTTATGCTTATTCATGGTGGTTTAATGAAAGATTTAGAGTTTTCTTGGAAGGTTGTCACTCATAAATGAAGTAATCATATTAAGAACACTTCTCATAGTAGTATAGGATGCTTTGTTGTGTTTCTAGAATGGATATCACCCATAAATGAAGTACTCGGATCAGAAACACTTCACGTACCACGATAAGATGCTTTGGAGTGTTTTCTTGGATGTTTACCACCTTTAAATGAAGTAATAGTCTTGAAGCGCTTAGAATGATAGTTTACATTTATTCGTGGTGGTTTCCTGAAAGGTTTGAAGTTTTCTTGAAAGGTTACCACTAATAAATAAAGTACTCGGATCAGAAACACTTCTCGTAGCTGGATAAGATGCTTTGCGGTGTTTTCTTGAATGTTTACCACTCATAAATGAAGTAATCATATCAGGAACACTTCTCGTACTAGGATAGAATGCTTTGAGGTATTATCTTGTATGTTTATCACCCATAAAGGAAGTACTCGGAGCAGAAACACTTCTCATAGCAGGATAAGATGCTTTGCGCTGTTTTCTTGAATGTTACCACTCATAAATGAAGTAATCATATCAGGAACACTTCTCGTGATAGAATGCTTTGAGGTATTTTCTTGAATGTTTATCACCCATAAATGAAGTACTCGGATCAGAAACACTTACCGTAACAGGATAAGATGCTTTGCGGTGTTTTCTTGAATGTTTACCACCCATAAATGAAGTAATAGTCATGAATCACTTAGAGTGGTATTCTACACTTCTTCGTGGTGGTTTCTTGAAAGGTTTGGAGTTTTCTTGAAAAGTTACCACAAATAAATGAAGTACTCAGATCAGAAACACTTCTCGTAGCAGGATAAGACGCTTTGCGGTGTTTTTTTAATGTTTACCACCCATAAATGAAGTAATCAGACATGAAGCACTTATAATGGTACTTTATGCTTATTCATGGTGGTTTAATGAAAGATTTAGAGTTTTCTTGGAAGGTTGTCACTCATAAATGAAGTAATCATATTAAGAACACTTCTCATAGTAGTATAGGATGCTTTGTTGTGTTTCTAGAATGGATATCACCCATAAATGAAGTACTCGGATCAGAAACACTTCACGTACCACGATAAGATGCTTTGGAGTGTTTTCTTGGATGTTTACCACCTTTAAATGAAGTAATAGTCTTGAAGCGCTTAGAATGATAGTTTACATTTATTCGTGGTGGTTTCCTGAAAGGTTTGAAGTTTTCTTGAAAGGTTACCACTAATAAATAAAGTACTCGGATCAGAAACACTTCTCGTAGCTGGATAAGATGCTTTGCGGTGTTTTCTTGAATGTTTACCACTCATAAATGAAGTAATCATATCAGGAACACTTCTCGTACTAGGATATAATGCTTTGAGGTATTATCTTGTATGTTTATCACCCATAAAGGAAGTACTCGGAGCAGAAACACTTCTCATAGCAGGATAAGATGCTTTGCGCTGTTTTCTTGAATGTTACCACTCATAAATGAAGTAATCATATCAGGAACACTTCTCGTGATAGAATGCTTTGAGGTATTTTCTTGAATGTTTATCACCCATAAATGAAGTACTCGGATCAGAAACACATCTCGTAGCAGGATAAAATGCTTTGTGGTGATTTCATGAATGTTTGCCACCCATAAATGAAGTAATAGTCATGAAGCGCTTAGAGTGGCATTCTACGCTTCTTCGTGGTGGATTCCTCAAAGGTTTGGAGTTCTCTGGAAAGATTACCATCCATAAATGAAGTACTTTGATTGCAAACACTTCTCGTCGCGGGATAAGATGCTTTGTGCTGTTTTCTTGAATGTTTACATCCAATAAATGAATTAATCGGATATAAAGCACCTAAAATGGTATTCTATGCTTCTTCGTGGTGGTTTCATGAAAGGTTTGAGTTTTCTTGGAAAGTTACCAATCATAAATGAAGATTCAGATCAGAAACACATCTCGTAGTAGGATAGAATGCTTTGTGGTGTTTTCATGAATTGTTATCACCCATAAATGAAGTACTCGGATCAGAAACACTTCTCGTTGCAGGATAAAATGCTTTGTGGTGTTTTGTTGAATGTTTACCACACATAAATGAAGTAATAGTCTTGAAACTCTTAGAGTGGTATTCTACATTTCTTCGTGATGGTTTCCTAAATGGTTTGGTGTTTGTTTGAAAGGTTACCACCCATAAATAGAGTACTCGGATCAGAAACACTTACCGTAACAGGATAAGATGCTTTGCGGTGTTTTCTTGAATGTTTACCACCCATAAATGAAGTAATAGTCATGAATCACTTAGAGTGGTATTCTACACTTCTTCGTGGTGGTTTCTTGAAAGGTTTGGAGTTTTCTTGAAAAGTTACCACAAATAAATGAAGTACTCAGATCAGAAACACTTCTCGTAGCAGGATAAGACGCTTTGCGGTGTTTTTTTAATGTTTACCACCCATAAATGAAGTAATCAGACATGAAGCACTTATAATGGTACTTTATGCTTATTCATGGTGGTTTAATGAAAGATTTAGAGTTTTCTTGGAAGGTTGTCACTCATAAATGAAGTAATCATATTAAGAACACTTCTCATAGTAGTATAGGATGCTTTGTTGTGTTTCTAGAATGGATATCACCCATAAATGAAGTACTCGGATCAGAAACACTTCACGTACCACGATAAGATGCTTTGGAGTGTTTTCTTGGATGTTTACCACCTTTAAATGAAGTAATAGTCTTGAAGCGCTTAGAATGATAGTTTACATTTATTCGTGGTGGTTTCCTGAAAGGTTTGAAGTTTTCTTGAAAGGTTACCACTAATAAATAAAGTACTCGGATCAGAAACACTTCTCGTAGCTGGATAAGATGCTTTGCGGTGTTTTCTTGAATGTTTACCACTCATAAATGAAGTAATCATATCAGGAACACTTCTCGTACTAGGATAGAATGCTTTGAGGTATTATCTTGTATGTTTATCACCCATAAAGGAAGTACTCGGAGCAGAAACACTTCTCATAGCAGGATAAGATGCTTTGCGCTGTTTTCTTGAATGTTACCACTCATAAATGAAGTAATCATATCAGGAACACTTCTCGTGATAGAATGCTTTGAGGTATTTTCTTGAATGTTTATCACCCATAAATGAAGTACTCGGATCAGAAACACTTACCGTAACAGGATAAGATGCTTTGCGGTGTTTTCTTGAATGTTTACCACCCATAAATGAAGTAATAGTCATGAATCACTTAGAGTGGTATTCTACACTTCTTCGTGGTGGTTTCTTGAAAGGTTTGGAGTTTTCTTGAAAAGTTACCACAAATAAATGAAGTACTCAGATCAGAAACACTTCTCGTAGCAGGATAAGACGCTTTGCGGTGTTTTTTTAATGTTTACCACCCATAAATGAAGTAATCAGACATGAAGCACTTATAATGGTACTTTATGCTTATTCATGGTGGTTTCATGAAAGATTTAGAGTTTTCTTGGAAGGTTGTCACTCATAAATGAAGTAATCATATTAAGAACACTTCTCATAGTAGTATAGGATGCTTTGTTGTGTTTCTAGAATGGATATCACCCATAAATGAAGTACTCGGATCAGAAACACTTCACGTACCACGATAAGATGCTTTGGAGTGTTTTCTTGGATGTTTACCACCTTTAAATGAAGTAATAGTCTTGAAGCGCTTAGAATGATAGTTTACATTTATTCGTGGTGGTTTCCTGAAAGGTTTGAAGTTTTCTTGAAAGGTTACCACTAATAAATAAAGTACTCGGATCAGAAACACTTCTCGTAGCTGGATAAGATGCTTTGCGGTGTTTTCTTGAATGTTTACCACTCATAAATGAAGTAATCATATCAGGAACACTTCTCGTACTAGGATATAATGCTTTGAGGTATTATCTTGTATGTTTATCACCCATAAAGGAAGTACTCGGAGCAGAAACACTTCTCATAGCAGGATAAGATGCTTTGCGCTGTTTTCTTGAATGTTACCACTCATAAATGAAGTAATCATATCAGGAACACTTCTCGTGATAGAATGCTTTGAGGTATTTTCTTGAATGTTTATCACCCATAAATGAAGTACTCGGATCAGAAACACATCTCGTAGCAGGATAAAATGCTTTGTGGTGATTTCATGAATGTTTGCCACCCATAAATGAAGTAATAGTCATGAAGCGCTTAGAGTGGCATTCTACGCTTCTTCGTGGTGGATTCCTCAAAGGTTTGGAGTTCTCTGGAAAGATTACCATCCATAAATGAAGTACTTTGATTGCAAACACTTCTCGTCGCGGGATAAGATGCTTTGTGCTGTTTTCTTGAATGTTTACATCCAATAAATGAATTAATCGGATATAAAGCACCTAAAATGGTATTCTATGCTTCTTCGTGGTGGTTTCATGAAAGGTTTGAGTTTTCTTGGAAAGTTACCAATCATAAATGAAGATTCAGATCGGAAACACATCTCGTGGTAGGATAGGATGCTTTGTGGTGTATTCTTGATTGTTTATCACCCATAAATGAAGTACTAGGATAAGAAACATTTCTCGTAGTAGGATAAGATGCTTTGCGGTGTTTTCTTGAATGCTTACCACTCATAAATGAAGTAATCATATCAGGAACACTTCTCGTACTAGGATAGAATGCTTTGAGGTATTTCCTTCAATGTTTATCACCCATAAATGAAGTACTCGGATCAGAAACACTTCTCGTAGCAGGATAAGATGCTTTGCGGTGTTTTCTTGAATGTTTACCACCCATAAATGATGTAATCATATCAGGAACACTTCTCGTACTAGGATAGAATGCTTTGAGGTATTATCTTGTATGTTTATCACGCATAAAGGAAGGATCAGAAACACTTCTCATAGCAGGATAAGATGCTTTGCGGTGTTTTCTTGAATGCTTACCACTCATAAATGAAGTATTCATATCTGGAACACTTCTCGTACTAAGATAGAATGCTTTGAGGTATTTTCTTGAATGTTTATCACCCATAAATGAAGTACTCGGATCAGAAACACTTCTCGTAGCAGGATAAGATACTTTGCGGTGTTTACTTGAATGTTTACCAATCATAAATGAAGTAATCATATCAGGAACACTTCTCGTACTAGGATAGAATGCTTTGAGGTATTATCTTGTATGTTTATCACGCATAAAGGAAGGATCAGAAACACTTCTCATAGCAGGATAAGATGCTTTGCGGTGTTTTCTTGAATGCTTACCACTCATAAATGAAGTATTCATATCTGGAACACTTCTCGTACTAAGATAGAATGCTTTGAGGTATTTTCTTGAATGTTTATCACCCATAAATGAAGTACTCGGATCAGAAACACTTCTCGTAGCAGGATAAGATGCTTTGCGGTGTTTTCTTGAATGTTTACCACTCATAAATGATGTAATCATATCAGGAACACTTCTCGTACTAGGATAGAATGCTTTGAGGTATTATCTTGTATGTTTATCACCCATAAATGAAGTACTCGGATCAGAAACACATCTCGTAGCAGCATAAGATGCTTTGTGGTGATTTCTTGAATGTTTGCCACCCATAAATGAAGTAATAGTCATGAAGTGCTTAGAATGGCATTCTACGCTTCTTCGTGGTTGTTTCCTGAAAGGTTCGGAGTTCTCTGGAAAGTTTACCATCCATAAATGAAGTACTTTGATTGCAAACACTTCTCGTCGCGGGATAAGATGCTTTGTGCTGTTTTCTTGATTGTTTACATCCAATAATTGAATTAATCAGATATAAAGCACCTAAAATGGTATTCTATGCTTCTTCGTGGTGGTTTCATGAAAGGTTTGAGTTTTCTTGGAAAGTTACCAATCATAAATGAAGATTCAGATCGGAAACACATCTCGTGGTAGGATAGGATGCTTTGTGGTGTATTCTTGATTGTTTATCACCCATAAATGAAGTACTAGGATAAGAAACATTTCTCGTAGTAGGATAAGATGCTTTGCGGTGTTTTCTTGAATGCTTACCACTCATAAATGAAGTAATCATATCAGGAACACTTCTCGTACTAGGATAGAATGCTTTGAGGTATTTCCTTGAATGTCTATCACCCATAAATGAAGTACTCGGATCAGAAACACTTCACGTAGCAGGATAAGATGCTTTGCAGTGTTTTCTTGGATGTTTACCACCCATAAATGAAGTAATAGTCATGAAGCGCTTAGACTGAGAGTTTACATTTCTTCGTGGTGGTTTCCTGAAAGGTTTGAAGTTTTCTTGAAAGGTTACCACTAATAAATGAAGTACTCGGATCAGAAACACTTCTCGTAGCAGGATAAGATGCTTTGCAGTTTTTTTTTGGATGTTTACCAGGCATAAATGAAGTAATAGTTATGAAGCGCAAAGAGTGGTAGTTTACATTTCTTCGTGGTGGTTTCCTGAATGGTTTGAAGTTTTCTTGAAAGGTTACCAGTAATAAATGAAGTACTTGGATCAGAAACACTTCTCGTAGCAGGATAAGATGCTTTGCGGTGTTTTCTTGAATGTTTACCACACATAAATGAAGTAATCATATCAGGAACACATCTCGTACTAGGATATAATGCTTTGAGGTATTTCCTTGATTGTTTATCACCCATAAATGAAGTACTAGGATAAGAAACATTTCTCGTAGTAGGATAAGATGCTTTGCGGTGTTTTCTTGAATGCTTACTACTCATAAATGAAGTAATCATATCAGGAACACTTCTCGTACTAGGATAGAATGCTTTGAGGTATTTCCTTGAATGTTTATCACCCATAAATGAAGTACTCGGATCAGAAACACTTCTCGTAGCAGGATAAGTGCTTTGCGTTGTTTTCTTGAATGTTTACCACTCATAAATGAAGTAATAATATCAGGAACACTTCTCGTACTAGGATATAATGCTTTGAACTTGAATGTTTATCACCCATAAATGAAGTACTCGGATCAGAAACACATCTCGTAGCAGGATAAAATGCTTTGTGGTGATTTCATGAATGTTTGCCACCCATAAATGAAGTAATAGTCATGAAGCGCTTAGAGTGGCATTCTACGCTTCTTCGTGGTGGATTCCTCAAAGGTTTGGAGTTCTCTGGAAAGATTACCATCCATAAATGAAGTACTTTGATTGCAAACACTTCTCGTCGCGGGATAAGATGCTTTGTGCTGTTTTCTTGAATGTTTACATCCAATAAATGAATTAATCAGATATAAAGCACCTAAAATGGTATTCTATGCTTCTTCGTGGTGGTTTCATGAAAGGTTTGAGTTTTCTTGGAAAGTTACCAATCATAAATGAAGATTCAGATCGGAAACACATCTCGTGGTAGGATAGGATGCTTTGTGGTGTATTCTTGATTGTTTATCACCCATAAATGAAGTACTAGGATAAGAAACATTTCTCGTAGTAGGATAAGATGCTTTGCGGTGTTTTCTTGAATGCTTACCACTCATAAATGAAGTAATCATATCAGGAACACTTCTCGTACTAGGATAGAATGCTTTGAGGTATTTCCTTGAATGTTTATCACCCATAAATGAAGTACTCGGATCAGAAACACTTCTCGTAGCAGGATAAGATGCTTTGCGGTGTTTTCTTGAATGTTTACCACCCATAAATGATGTAATCATATCAGGAACACTTCTCGTACTAGGATAGAATGCTTTGAGGTATTATCTTGTATGTTTATCACGCATAAAGGAAGGATCAGAAACACTTCTCATAGCAGGATAAGATGCTTTGCGGTGTTTTCTTGAATGCTTACCACTCATAAATGAAGTATTCATATCTGGAACACTTCTCGTACTAAGATAGAATGCTTTGAGGTATTTTCTTGAATGTTTATCACCCATAAATGAAGTACTCGGATCAGAAACACTTCTCGTAGAAGGATAAGATACTTTGCGGTGTTTACTTGAATGTTTACCAATCATAAATGAAGTAATCATATCAGGAACACTTCTCGTACTAGGATAGAATGCTTTGAGGTATTATCTTGTATGTTTATCACCCATAAATGAAGTACTCGGATCAGAAACACATCTCGTAGCAGCATAAGATGCTTTGTGGTGATTTCTTGAATGTTTGCCACCCATAAATGAAGTAATAGTCATGAAGTGCTTAGAATGGCATTCTACGCTTCTTCGTGGTTGTTTCCTGAAAGGTTCGGAGTTCTCTGGAAAGTTTACCACCCATAAATGAAGTACTCTGATTGCAAACACTTCTCGTCGCGGGATAAGATGCTTTGTGGTGTTTTCTTGAATGTTTACATCCAATAAATGAATTAATCGGATATAAAGCACCTAAAATGGTATTCTATGCTTCTTCGTGCTGGTTCGTGAAAGGTTAGAGTTTTCTTGGAAAGTTACCAATCATAAATGAAGATTCAGATCAGAAACACATCTCGTAGTAGGATAGAATGCTTTGTGGTGTTTTCATGAATTGTTATCACCCATAAATGAAGTACTCGGATCAGAAACACTTCTCGTTGCAGGATAAAATGCTTTGTGGTGTTTTGTTGAATGTTTACCACACATAAATGAAGTAATAGTCTTGAAACTCTTAGAGTGGTATTCTACATTTCTTCGTGATGGTTTCCTAAATGGTTTGGTGTTTGTTTGAAAGGTTACCACCCATAAATAGAGTACTCGGATCAGAAACACTTACCGTAACAGGATAAGATGCTTTGCGGTGTTTTCTTGAATGTTTACCACCCATAAATGAAGTAATAGTCATGAATCACTTAGAGTGGTATTCTACACTTCTTCGTGGTGGTTTCTTGAAAGGTTTGGAGTTTTCTTGAAAAGTTACCACAAATAAATGAAGTACTCAGATCAGAAACACTTCTCGTAGCAGGATAAGACGCTTTGCGGTGTTTTTTTAATGTTTACCACCCATAAATGAAGTAATCAGACATGAAGCACTTATAATGGTACTTTATGCTTATTCATGGTGGTTTAATGAAAGATTTAGAGTTTTCTTGGAAGGTTGTCACTCATAAATGAAGTAATCATATTAAGAACACTTCTCATAGTAGTATAGGATGCTTTGTTGTGTTTCTAGAATGGATATCACCCATAAATGAAGTACTCGGATCAGAAACACTTCACGTACCACGATAAGATGCTTTGGAGTGTTTTCTTGGATGTTTACCACCTTTAAATGAAGTAATAGTCTTGAAGCGCTTAGAATGATAGTTTACATTTATTCGTGGTGGTTTCCTGAAAGGTTTGAAGTTTTCTTGAAAGGTTACCACTAATAAATAAAGTACTCGGATCAGAAACACTTCTCGTAGCTGGATAAGATGCTTTGCGGTGTTTTCTTGAATGTTTACCACTCATAAATGAAGTAATCATATCAGGAACACTTCTCGTACTAGGATAGAATGCTTTGAGGTATTATCTTGTATGTTTATCACCCATAAAGGAAGTACTCGGAGCAGAAACACTTCTCATAGCAGGATAAGATGCTTTGCGCTGTTTTCTTGAATGTTACCACTCATAAATGAAGTAATCATATCAGGAACACTTCTCGTGATAGAATGCTTTGAGGTATTTTCTTGAATGTTTATCACCCATAAATGAAGTACTCGGATCAGAAACACTTACCGTAACAGGATAAGATGCTTTGCGGTGTTTTCTTGAATGTTTACCACCCATAAATGAAGTAATAGTCATGAATCACTTAGAGTGGTATTCTACACTTCTTCGTGGTGGTTTCTTGAAAGGTTTGGAGTTTTCTTGAAAAGTTACCACAAATAAATGAAGTACTCAGATCAGAAACACTTCTCGTAGCAGGATAAGACGCTTTGCGGTGTTTTTTTAATGTTTACCACCCATAAATGAAGTAATCAGACATGAAGCACTTATAATGGTACTTTATGCTTATTCATGGTGGTTTAATGAAAGATTTAGAGTTTTCTTGGAAGGTTGTCACTCATAAATGAAGTAATCATATTAAGAACACTTCTCATAGTAGTATAGGATGCTTTGTTGTGTTTCTAGAATGGATATCACCCATAAATGAAGTACTCGGATCAGAAACACTTCACGTACCACGATAAGATGCTTTGGAGTGTTTTCTTGGATGTTTACCACCTTTAAATGAAGTAATAGTCTTGAAGCGCTTAGAATGATAGTTTACATTTATTCGTGGTGGTTTCCTGAAAGGTTTGAAGTTTTCTTGAAAGGTTACCACTAATAAATAAAGTACTCGGATCAGAAACACTTCTCGTAGCTGGATAAGATGCTTTGCGGTGTTTTCTTGAATGTTTACCACTCATAAATGAAGTAATCATATCAGGAACACTTCTCGTACTAGGATATAATGCTTTGAGGTATTATCTTGTATGTTTATCACCCATAAAGGAAGTACTCGGAGCAGAAACACTTCTCATAGCAGGATAAGATGCTTTGCGCTGTTTTCTTGAATGTTACCACTCATAAATGAAGTAATCATATCAGGAACACTTCTCGTGATAGAATGCTTTGAGGTATTTTCTTGAATGTTTATCACCCATAAATGAAGTACTCGGATCAGAAACACATCTCGTAGCAGGATAAAATGCTTTGTGGTGATTTCATGAATGTTTGCCACCCATAAATGAAGTAATAGTCATGAAGCGCTTAGAGTGGCATTCTACGCTTCTTCGTGGTGGATTCCTCAAAGGTTTGGAGTTCTCTGGAAAGATTACCATCCATAAATGAAGTACTTTGATTGCAAACACTTCTCGTCGCGGGATAAGATGCTTTGTGCTGTTTTCTTGAATGTTTACATCCAATAAATGAATTAATCGGATATAAAGCACCTAAAATGGTATTCTATGCTTCTTCGTGGTGGTTTCATGAAAGGTTTGAGTTTTCTTGGAAAGTTACCAATCATAAATGAAGATTCAGATCGGAAACACATCTCGTGGTAGGATAGGATGCTTTGTGGTGTATTCTTGATTGTTTATCACCCATAAATGAAGTACTAGGATAAGAAACATTTCTCGTAGTAGGATAAGATGCTTTGCGGTGTTTTCTTGAATGCTTACCACTCATAAATGAAGTAATCATATCAGGAACACTTCTCGTACTAGGATAGAATGCTTTGAGGTATTTCCTTCAATGTTTATCACCCATAAATGAAGTACTCGGATCAGAAACACTTCTCGTAGCAGGATAAGATGCTTTGCGGTGTTTTCTTGAATGTTTACCACCCATAAATGATGTAATCATATCAGGAACACTTCTCGTACTAGGATAGAATGCTTTGAGGTATTATCTTGTATGTTTATCACGCATAAAGGAAGGATCAGAAACACTTCTCATAGCAGGATAAGATGCTTTGCGGTGTTTTCTTGAATGCTTACCACTCATAAATGAAGTATTCATATCTGGAACACTTCTCGTACTAAGATAGAATGCTTTGAGGTATTTTCTTGAATGTTTATCACCCATAAATGAAGTACTCGGATCAGAAACACTTCTCGTAGCAGGATAAGATACTTTGCGGTGTTTACTTGAATGTTTACCAATCATAAATGAAGTAATCATATCAGGAACACTTCTCGTACTAGGATAGAATGCTTTGAGGTATTTTCTTGAATGTTTATCACCCATAAATGAAGTACTCGGATCAGAAACACTTCTCGTAGCAGGATAAGATACTTTGCGGTGTTTACTTGAATGTTTACCAATCATAAATGAAGTAATCATATCAGGAACACTTCTCGTACTAGGATAGAATGCTTTGAGGTATTATCTTGTATGTTTATCACCCATAAATGAAGTACTCGGATCAGAAACACATCTCGTAGCAGCATAAGATGCTTTGTGGTGATTTCTTGAATGTTTGCCACCCATAAATGAAGTAATAGTCATGAAGTGCTTAGAATGGCATTCTACGCTTCTTCGTGGTTGTTTCCTGAAAGGTTCGGAGTTCTCTGGAAAGTTTACCACCCATAAATGAAGTACTCTGATTGCAAACACTTCTCGTCGCGGGATAAGATGCTTTGTGGTGTTTTCTTGAATGTTTACATCCAATAAATGAATTAATCGGATATAAAGCACCTAAAATGGTATTCTATGCTTCTTCGTGCTGGTTCGTGAAAGGTTAGAGTTTTCTTGGAAAGTTACCAATCATAAATGAAGATTCAGATCAGAAACACATCTCGTAGTAGGATAGAATGCTTTGTGGTGTTTTCATGAATTGTTATCACCCATAAATGAAGTACTCGGATCAGAAACACTTCTCGTTGCAGGATAAAATGCTTTGTGGTGTTTTGTTGAATGTTTACCACACATAAATGAAGTAATAGTCTTGAAACTCTTAGAGTGGTATTCTACATTTCTTCGTGATGGTTTCCTAAATGGTTTGGTGTTTGTTTGAAAGGTTACCACCCATAAATAGAGTACTCGGATCAGAAACACTTACCGTAACAGGATAAGATGCTTTGCGGTGTTTTCTTGAATGTTTACCACCCATAAATGAAGTAATAGTCATGAATCACTTAGAGTGGTATTCTACACTTCTTCGTGGTGGTTTCTTGAAAGGTTTGGAGTTTTCTTGAAAAGTTACCACAAATAAATGAAGTACTCAGATCAGAAACACTTCTCGTAGCAGGATAAGACGCTTTGCGGTGTTTTTTTAATGTTTACCACCCATAAATGAAGTAATCAGACATGAAGCACTTATAATGGTACTTTATGCTTATTCATGGTGGTTTAATGAAAGATTTAGAGTTTTCTTGGAAGGTTGTCACTCATAAATGAAGTAATCATATTAAGAACACTTCTCATAGTAGTATAGGATGCTTTGTTGTGTTTCTAGAATGGATATCACCCATAAATGAAGTACTCGGATCAGAAACACTTCACGTACCACGATAAGATGCTTTGGAGTGTTTTCTTGGATGTTTACCACCTTTAAATGAAGTAATAGTCTTGAAGCGCTTAGAATGATAGTTTACATTTATTCGTGGTGGTTTCCTGAAAGGTTTGAAGTTTTCTTGAAAGGTTACCACTAATAAATAAAGTACTCGGATCAGAAACACTTCTCGTAGCTGGATAAGATGCTTTGCGGTGTTTTCTTGAATGTTTACCACTCATAAATGAAGTAATCATATCAGGAACACTTCTCGTACTAGGATAGAATGCTTTGAGGTATTATCTTGTATGTTTATCACCCATAAAGGAAGTACTCGGAGCAGAAACACTTCTCATAGCAGGATAAGATGCTTTGCGCTGTTTTCTTGAATGTTACCACTCATAAATGAAGTAATCATATCAGGAACACTTCTCGTGATAGAATGCTTTGAGGTATTTTCTTGAATGTTTATCACCCATAAATGAAGTACTCGGATCAGAAACACTTACCGTAACAGGATAAGATGCTTTGCGGTGTTTTCTTGAATGTTTACCACCCATAAATGAAGTAATAGTCATGAATCACTTAGAGTGGTATTCTACACTTCTTCGTGGTGGTTTCTTGAAAGGTTTGGAGTTTTCTTGAAAAGTTACCACAAATAAATGAAGTACTCAGATCAGAAACACTTCTCGTAGCAGGATAAGACGCTTTGCGGTGTTTTTTTAATGTTTACCACCCATAAATGAAGTAATCAGACATGAAGCACTTATAATGGTACTTTATGCTTATTCATGGTGGTTTAATGAAAGATTTAGAGTTTTCTTGGAAGGTTGTCACTCATAAATGAAGTAATCATATTAAGAACACTTCTCATAGTAGTATAGGATGCTTTGTTGTGTTTCTAGAATGGATATCACCCATAAATGAAGTACTCGGATCAGAAACACTTCACGTACCACGATAAGATGCTTTGGAGTGTTTTCTTGGATGTTTACCACCTTTAAATGAAGTAATAGTCTTGAAGCGCTTAGAATGATAGTTTACATTTATTCGTGGTGGTTTCCTGAAAGGTTTGAAGTTTTCTTGAAAGGTTACCACTAATAAATAAAGTACTCGGATCAGAAACACTTCTCGTAGCTGGATAAGATGCTTTGCGGTGTTTTCTTGAATGTTTACCACTCATAAATGAAGTAATCATATCAGGAACACTTCTCGTACTAGGATATAATGCTTTGAGGTATTATCTTGTATGTTTATCACCCATAAAGGAAGTACTCGGAGCAGAAACACTTCTCATAGCAGGATAAGATGCTTTGCGCTGTTTTCTTGAATGTTACCACTCATAAATGAAGTAATCATATCAGGAACACTTCTCGTGATAGAATGCTTTGAGGTATTTTCTTGAATGTTTATCACCCATAAATGAAGTACTCGGATCAGAAACACATCTCGTAGCAGGATAAAATGCTTTGTGGTGATTTCATGAATGTTTGCCACCCATAAATGAAGTAATAGTCATGAAGCGCTTAGAGTGGCATTCTACGCTTCTTCGTGGTGGATTCCTCAAAGGTTTGGAGTTCTCTGGAAAGATTACCATCCATAAATGAAGTACTTTGATTGCAAACACTTCTCGTCGCGGGATAAGATGCTTTGTGCTGTTTTCTTGAATGTTTACATCCAATAAATGAATTAATCGGATATAAAGCACCTAAAATGGTATTCTATGCTTCTTCGTGGTGGTTTCATGAAAGGTTTGAGTTTTCTTGGAAAGTTACCAATCATAAATGAAGATTCAGATCGGAAACACATCTCGTGGTAGGATAGGATGCTTTGTGGTGTATTCTTGATTGTTTATCACCCATAAATGAAGTACTAGGATAAGAAACATTTCTCGTAGTAGGATAAGATGCTTTGCGGTGTTTTCTTGAATGCTTACCACTCATAAATGAAGTAATCATATCAGGAACACTTCTCGTACTAGGATAGAATGCTTTGAGGTATTTCCTTCAATGTTTATCACCCATAAATGAAGTACTCGGATCAGAAACACTTCTCGTAGCAGGATAAGATGCTTTGCGGTGTTTTCTTGAATGTTTACCACCCATAAATGATGTAATCATATCAGGAACACTTCTCGTACTAGGATAGAATGCTTTGAGGTATTATCTTGTATGTTTATCACGCATAAAGGAAGGATCAGAAACACTTCTCATAGCAGGATAAGATGCTTTGCGGTGTTTTCTTGAATGCTTACCACTCATAAATGAAGTATTCATATCTGGAACACTTCTCGTACTAAGATAGAATGCTTTGAGGTATTTTCTTGAATGTTTATCACCCATAAATGAAGTACTCGGATCAGAAACACTTCTCGTAGCAGGATAAGATACTTTGCGGTGTTTACTTGAATGTTTACCAATCATAAATGAAGTAATCATATCAGGAACACTTCTCGTACTAGGATAGAATGCTTTGAGGTATTTTCTTGAATGTTTATCACCCATAAATGAAGTACTCGGATCAGAAACACTTCTCGTAGCAGGATAAGATGCTTTGCGTTGTTTTCTTGAATGTTTACCACTCATAAATGATGTAATCATATCAGGAACACTTCTCGTACTAGGATAGAATGCTTTGAAGTATTATCTTGTATGTTTATCACCCATAAATGAAGTACTCGGATCAGAAACACATCTCGTAGCAGCATAAGATGCTTTGTGGTGATTTCTTGAATGTTTGCTATCCATAAATGAAGTAATAGTCATGAAGTGCTTAGAATGGCATTCTACGCTTCTTCGTGGTTGTTTCCTGAAAGGTTCGGAGTTCTCTGGAAAGTTTACCATCCATAAATGAAGTACTTTGATTGCAAACACTTCTCGTCGCGGGATAAGATGCTTTGTGCTGTTTTCTTGAATGTTTACATCCAATAAATGAATTAATCAGATATAAAGCACCTAAAATGGTATTCTATGCTTCTTCGTGGTGGTTTCATGAAAGGTTTGAGTTTTCTTGGAAAGTTACCAATCATAAATGAAGATTCAGATCGGAAACACATCTCGTGGTAGGATAGGATGCTTTGTGGTGTATTCTTGATTGTTTATCACCCATAAATGAAGTACTAGGATAAGAAACATTTCTCGTAGTAGGATAAGATGCTTTGCGGTGTTTTCTTGAATGCTTACCACTCATAAATGAAGTAATAGTCTTGAAACTCTTAGAGTGGTATTCTACATTTCTTCGTGATGGTTTCCTAAATGGTTTGGTGTTTGTTTGAAAGGTTACCACCCATAAATAGAGTACTCGGATCAGAAACACTTACCGTAACAGGATAAGATGCTTTGCGGTGTTTTCTTGAATGTTTACCACCCATAAATGAAGTAATAGTCATGAATCACTTAGAGTGGTATTCTACACTTCTTCGTGGTGGTTTCTTGAAAGGTTTGGAGTTTTCTTGAAAAGTTACCACAAATAAATGAAGTACTCAGATCAGAAACACTTCTCGTAGCAGGATAAGACGCTTTGCGGTGTTTTTTTAATGTTTACCACCCATAAATGAAGTAATCAGACATGAAGCACTTATAATGGTACTTTATGCTTATTCATGGTGGTTTCATGAAAGATTTAGAGTTTTCTTGGAAGGTTGTCACTCATAAATGAAGTAATCATATTAAGAACACTTCTCATAGTAGTACAGGATGCTTTGTTGTGTTTCTAGAATGGATATCACCCATAAATGAAGTACTCGGATCAGAAACACTTCACGTACCACGATAAGATGCTTTGGAGTGTTTTCTTGGATGTTTACCACCTTTAAATGAAGTAATAGTCTTGAAGCGCTTAGAATGATAGTTTACATTTATTCGTGGTGGTTTCCTGAAAGGTTTGAAGTTTTCTTGAAAGGTTACCACTAATAAATAAAGTACTCGGATCAGAAACACTTCTCGTAGCTGGATAAGATGCTTTGCGGTGTTTTCTTGAATGTTTACCACTCATAAATGAAGTAATCATATCAGGAACACTTCTCGTACTAGGATAGAATGCTTTGAGGTATTATCTTGTATGTTTATCACCCATAAAGGAAGTACTCGGAGCAGAAACACTTCTCATAGCAGGATGAGATGCTTTGCGCTGTTTTCTTGAATGTTACCACTCATAAATGAAGTAATCATATCAGGAACACTTCTCGTGATAGAATGCTTTGAGGTATTTTCTTGAATGTTTATCACCCATAAATGAAGTACTCGGATCAGAAACACATCTCGTAGCAGGATAAAATGCTTTGTGGTGATTTCATGAATGTTTGCCACCCATAAATGAAGTAATAGTCATGAAGCGCTTAGAGTGGCATTCTACGCTTCTTCGTGGTGGATTCCTCAAAGGTTTGGAGTTCTCTGGAAAGATTACCATCCATAAATGAAGTACTTTGATTGCAAACACTTCTCGTCGCGGGATAAGATGCTTTGTGCTGTTTTCTTGAATGTTTACATCCAATAAATGAATTAATCAGATATAAAGCACCTAAAATGGTATTCTATGCTTCTTCGTGGTGGTTTCATGAAAGGTTTGAGTTTTCTTGGAAAGTTACCAATCATAAATGAAGATTCAGATCGGAAACACATCTCGTGGTAGGATAGGATGCTTTGTGGTGTATTCTTGATTGTTTATCACCCATAAATGAAGTACTAGGATAAGAAACATTTCTCGTAGTAGGATAAGATGCTTTGCGGTGTTTTCTTGAATGCTTACCACTCATAAATGAAGTAATCATATCAGGAACACTTCTCGTACTAGGATAGAATGCTTTGAGGTATTTCCTTGAATGTTTATCACCCATAAATGAAGTACTCGGATCAGAAACACTTCTCGTAGCAGGATAAGATGCTTTGCGGTGTTTTCTTGAATGTTTACCACCCATAAATGATGTAATCATATCAGGAACACTTCTCGTACTAGGATAGAATGCTTTGAGGTATTATCTTGTATGTTTATCACGCATAAAGGAAGGATCAGAAACACTTCTCATAGCAGGATAAGATGCTTTGCGGTGTTTTCTTGAATGCTTACCACTCATAAATGAAGTATTCATATCTGGAACACTTCTCGTACTAAGATAGAATGCTTTGAGGTATTTTCTTGAATGTTTATCACCCATAAATGAAGTACTCGGATCAGAAACACTTCTCGTAGAAGGATAAGATACTTTGCGGTGTTTACTTGAATGTTTACCAATCATAAATGAAGTAATCATATCAGGAACACTTCTCGTACTAGGATAGAATGCTTTGAGGTATTTTCTTGAATGTTTATCACCCATAAATGAAGTACTCGGATCAGAAACACTTCTCGTAGCAGGATAAGATGCTTTGCGGTGTTTTCTTGAATGTTTACCACTCATAAATGATGTAATCATATCAGGAACACTTCTCGTACTAGGATAGAATGCTTTGAGGTATTATCTTGTATGTTTATCACCCATAAATGAAGTACTCGGATCAGAAACACATCTCGTAGCAGCATAAGATGCTTTGTGGTGATTTCTTGAATGTTTGCCACCCATAAATGAAGTAATAGTCATGAAGTGCTTAGAATGGCATTCTACGCTTCTTCGTGGTTGTTTCCTGAAAGGTTCGGAGTTCTCTGGAAAGTTTACCACCCATAAATGAAGTACTCTGATTGCAAACACTTCTCGTCGCGGGATAAGATGCTTTGTGGTGTTTTCTTGAATGTTTACATCCAATAAATTAATTAATCGGATATAAAGCACCTAAAATGGTATTCTATGCTTCTTCGTGCTGGTTCGTGAAAGGTTAGAGTTTTCTTGGAAAGTTACCAATCATAAATGAAGATTCAGATCAGAAACACATCTCGTAGTAGGATAGAATGCTTTGTGGTGTTTTCATGAATTGTTATCACCCATAAATGAAGTACTCGGATCAGAAACACTTCTCGTTGCAGGATAAAATGCTTTATGGTGTTTTGTTGAATGTTTACCACACATAAATGAAGTAATAGTCTTGAAACTCTTAGAGTGGTATTCTACATTTCTTCGTGATGGTTTCCTAAATGGTTTGGTGTTTGTTTGAAAGGTTACCACCCATAAATAGAGTACTCGGATCAGAAACACTTACCGTAACAGGATAAGATGCTTTGCGGTGTTTTCTTGAATGTTTACCACCCATAAATGAAGTAATAGTCATGAATCACTTAGAGTGGTATTCTACACTTCTTCGTGGTGGTTTCTTGAAAGGTTTGGAGTTTTCTTGAAAAGTTACCACAAATAAATGAAGTACTCAGATCAGAAACACTTCTCGTAGCAGGATAAGACGCTTTGCGGTGTTTTTTTAATGTTTACCACCCATAAATGAAGTAATCAGACATGAAGCACTTATAATGGTACTTTATGCTTATTCATGGTGGTTTCATGAAAGATTTAGAGTTTTCTTGGAAGGTTGTCACTCATAAATGAAGTAATCATATTAAGAACACTTCTCATAGTAGTATAGGATGCTTTGTTGTGTTTCTAGAATGGATATCACCCATAAATGAAGTACTCGGATCAGAAACACTTCACGTACCACGATAAGATGCTTTGGAGTGTTTTCTTGGATGTTTACCACCTTTAAATGAAGTAATAGTCTTGAAGCGCTTAGAATGATAGTTTACATTTATTCGTGGTGGTTTCCTGAAAGGTTTGAAGTTTTCTTGAAAGGTTACCACTAATAAATAAAGTACTCGGATCAGAAACACTTCTCGTAGCTGGATAAGATGCTTTGCGGTGTTTTCTTGAATGTTTACCACTCATAAATGAAGTAATCATATCAGGAACACTTCTCGTACTAGGATAGAATGCTTTGAGGTATTATCTTGTATGTTTATCACCCATAAAGGAAGTACTCGGAGCAGAAACACTTCTCATAGCAGGATGAGATGCTTTGCGCTGTTTTCTTGAATGTTACCACTCATAAATGAAGTAATCATATCAGGAACACTTCTCGTGATAGAATGCTTTGAGGTATTTTCTTGAATGTTTATCACCCATAAATGAAGTACTCGGATCAGAAACACATCTCGTAGCAGGATAAAATGCTTTGTGGTGATTTCATGAATGTTTGCCACCCATAAATGAAGTAATAGTCATGAAGCGCTTAGAGTGGCATTCTACGCTTCTTCGTGGTGGATTCCTCAAAGGTTTGGAGTTCTCTGGAAAGATTACCATCCATAAATGAAGTACTTTGATTGCAAACACTTCTCGTCGCGGGATAAGATGCTTTGTGCTGTTTTCTTGAATGTTTACATCCAATAAATGAATTAATCAGATATAAAGCACCTAAAATGGTATTCTATGCTTCTTCGTGGTGGTTTCATGAAAGGTTTGAGTTTTCTTGGAAAGTTACCAATCATAAATGAAGATTCAGATCGGAAACACATCTCGTGGTAGGATAGGATGCTTTGTGGTGTATTCTTGATTGTTTATCACCCATAAATGAAGTACTAGGATAAGAAACATTTCTCGTAGTAGGATAAGATGCTTTGCGGTGTTTTCTTGAATGCTTACCACTCATAAATGAAGTAATCATATCAGGAACACTTCTCGTACTAGGATAGAATGCTTTGAGGTATTTCCTTGAATGTTTATCACCCATAAATGAAGTACTCGGATCAGAAACACTTCTCGTAGCAGGATAAGATGCTTTGCGGTGTTTTCTTGAATGTTTACCACCCATAAATGATGTAATCATATCAGGAACACTTCTCGTACTAGGATAGAATGCTTTGAGGTATTATCTTGTATGTTTATCACGCATAAAGGAAGGATCAGAAACACTTCTCATAGCAGGATAAGATGCTTTGCGGTGTTTTCTTGAATGCTTACCACTCATAAATGAAGTATTCATATCTGGAACACTTCTCGTACTAAGATAGAATGCTTTGAGGTATTTTCTTGAATGTTTATCACCCATAAATGAAGTACTCGGATCAGAAACACTTCTCGTAGAAGGATAAGATACTTTGCGGTGTTTACTTGAATGTTTACCAATCATAAATGAAGTAATCATATCAGGAACACTTCTCGTACTAGGATAGAATGCTTTGAGGTATTTTCTTGAATGTTTATCACCCATAAATGAAGTACTCGGATCAGAAACACTTCTCGTAGCAGGATAAGATGCTTTGCGGTGTTTTCTTGAATGTTTACCACTCATAAATGATGTAATCATATCAGGAACACTTCTCGTACTAGGATAGAATGCTTTGAGGTATTATCTTGTATGTTTATCACCCATAAATGAAGTACTCGGATCAGAAACACATCTCGTAGCAGCATAAGATGCTTTGTGGTGATTTCTTGAATGTTTGCCACCCATAAATGAAGTAATAGTCATGAAGTGCTTAGAATGGCATTCTACGCTTCTTCGTGGTTGTTTCCTGAAAGGTTCGGAGTTCTCTGGAAAGTTTACCACCCATAAATGAAGTACTCTGATTGCAAACACTTCTCGTCGCGGGATAAGATGCTTTGTGGTGTTTTCTTGAATGTTTACATCCAATAAATTAATTAATCGGATATAAAGCACCTAAAATGGTATTCTATGCTTCTTCGTGCTGGTTCGTGAAAGGTTAGAGTTTTCTTGGAAAGTTACCAATCATAAATGAAGATTCAGATCAGAAACACATCTCGTAGTAGGATAGAATGCTTTGTGGTGTTTTCATGAATTGTTATCACCCATAAATGAAGTACTCGGATCAGAAACACTTCTCGTTGCAGGATAAAATGCTTTATGGTGTTTTGTTGAATGTTTACCACACATAAATGAAGTAATAGTCTTGAAACTCTTAGAGTGGTATTCTACATTTCTTCGTGATGGTTTCCTAAATGGTTTGGTGTTTGTTTGAAAGGTTACCACCCATAAATAGAGTACTCGGATCAGAAACACTTACCGTAACAGGATAAGATGCTTTGCGGTGTTTTCTTGAATGTTTACCACCCATAAATGAAGTAATAGTCATGAATCACTTAGAGTGGTATTCTACACTTCTTCGTGGTGGTTTCTTGAAAGGTTTGGAGTTTTCTTGAAAAGTTACCACAAATAAATGAAGTACTCAGATCAGAAACACTTCTCGTAGCAGGATAAGACGCTTTGCGGTGTTTTTTTAATGTTTACCACCCATAAATGAAGTAATCAGACATGAAGCACTTATAATGGTACTTTATGCTTATTCATGGTGGTTTCATGAAAGATTTAGAGTTTTCTTGGAAGGTTGTCACTCATAAATGAAGTAATCATATTAAGAACACTTCTCATAGTAGTATAGGATGCTTTGTTGTGTTTCTAGAATGGATATCACCCATAAATGAAGTACTCGGATCAGAAACACTTCACGTACCACGATAAGATGCTTTGGAGTGTTTTCTTGGATGTTTACCACCTTTAAATGAAGTAATAGTCTTGAAGCGCTTAGAATGATAGTTTACATTTATTCGTGGTGGTTTCCTGAAAGGTTTGAAGTTTTCTTGAAAGGTTACCACTAATAAATAAAGTACTCGGATCAGAAACACTTCTCGTAGCTGGATAAGATGCTTTGCGGTGTTTTCTTGAATGTTTACCACTCATAAATGAAGTAATCATATCAGGAACACTTCTCGTACTAGGATAGAATGCTTTGAGGTATTATCTTGTATGTTTATCACCCATAAAGGAAGTACTCGGAGCAGAAACACTTCTCATAGCAGGATGAGATGCTTTGCGCTGTTTTCTTGAATGTTACCACTCATAAATGAAGTAATCATATCAGGAACACTTCTCGTGATAGAATGCTTTGAGGTATTTTCTTGAATGTTTATCACCCATAAATGAAGTACTCGGATCAGAAACACATCTCGTAGCAGGATAAAATGCTTTGTGGTGATTTCATGAATGTTTGCCACCCATAAATGAAGTAATAGTCATGAAGCGCTTAGAGTGGCATTCTACGCTTCTTCGTGGTGGATTCCTCAAAGGTTTGGAGTTCTCTGGAAAGATTACCATCCATAAATGAAGTACTTTGATTGCAAACACTTCTCGTCGCGGGATAAGATGCTTTGTGCTGTTTTCTTGAATGTTTACATCCAATAAATGAATTAATCAGATATAAAGCACCTAAAATGGTATTCTATGCTTCTTCGTGGTGGTTTCATGAAAGGTTTGAGTTTTCTTGGAAAGTTACCAATCATAAATGAAGATTCAGATCGGAAACACATCTCGTGGTAGGATAGGATGCTTTGTGGTGTATTCTTGATTGTTTATCACCCATAAATGAAGTACTAGGATAAGAAACATTTCTCGTAGTAGGATAAGATGCTTTGCGGTGTTTTCTTGAATGCTTACCACTCATAAATGAAGTAATCATATCAGGAACACTTCTCGTACTAGGATAGAATGCTTTGAGGTATTTCCTTGAATGTTTATCACCCATAAATGAAGTACTCGGATCAGAAACACTTCTCGTAGCAGGATAAGATGCTTTGCGGTGTTTTCTTGAATGTTTACCACCCATAAATGATGTAATCATATCAGGAACACTTCTCGTACTAGGATAGAATGCTTTGAGGTATTATCTTGTATGTTTATCACGCATAAAGGAAGGATCAGAAACACTTCTCATAGCAGGATAAGATGCTTTGCGGTGTTTTCTTGAATGCTTACCACTCATAAATGAAGTATTCATATCTGGAACACTTCTCGTACTAAGATAGAATGCTTTGAGGTATTTTCTTGAATGTTTATCACCCATAAATGAAGTACTCGGATCAGAAACACTTCTCGTAGAAGGATAAGATACTTTGCGGTGTTTACTTGAATGTTTACCAATCATAAATGAAGTAATCATATCAGGAACACTTCTCGTACTAGGATAGAATGCTTTGAGGTATTTTCTTGAATGTTTATCACCCATAAATGAAGTACTCGGATCAGAAACACTTCTCGTAGCAGGATAAGATGCTTTGCGGTGTTTTCTTGAATGTTTACCACTCATAAATGATGTAATCATATCAGGAACACTTCTCGTACTAGGATAGAATGCTTTGAGGTATTATCTTGTATGTTTATCACCCATAAATGAAGTACTCGGATCAGAAACACATCTCGTAGCAGCATAAGATGCTTTGTGGTGATTTCTTGAATGTTTGCCACCCATAAATGAAGTAATAGTCATGAAGTGCTTAGAATGGCATTCTACGCTTCTTCGTGGTTGTTTCCTGAAAGGTTCGGAGTTCTCTGGAAAGTTTACCACCCATAAATGAAGTACTCTGATTGCAAACACTTCTCGTCGCGGGATAAGATGCTTTGTGGTGTTTTCTTGAATGTTTACATCCAATAAATTAATTAATCGGATATAAAGCACCTAAAATGGTATTCTATGCTTCTTCGTGCTGGTTCGTGAAAGGTTAGAGTTTTCTTGGAAAGTTACCAATCATAAATGAAGATTCAGATCAGAAACACATCTCGTAGTAGGATAGAATGCTTTGTGGTGTTTTCATGAATTGTTATCACCCATAAATGAAGTACTCGGATCAGAAACACTTCTCGTTGCAGGATAAAATGCTTTATGGTGTTTTGTTGAATGTTTACCACACATAAATGAAGTAATAGTCTTGAAACTCTTAGAGTGGTATTCTACATTTCTTCGTGATGGTTTCCTAAATGGTTTGGTGTTTGTTTGAAAGGTTACCACCCATAAATAGAGTACTCGGATCAGAAACACTTACCGTAACAGGATAAGATGCTTTGCGGTGTTTTCTTGAATGTTTACCACCCATAAATGAAGTAATAGTCATGAATCACTTAGAGTGGTATTCTACACTTCTTCGTGGTGGTTTCTTGAAAGGTTTGGAGTTTTCTTGAAAAGTTACCACAAATAAATGAAGTACTCAGATCAGAAACACTTCTCGTAGCAGGATAAGACGCTTTGCGGTGTTTTTTTAATGTTTACCACCCATAAATGAAGTAATCAGACATGAAGCACTTATAATGGTACTTTATGCTTATTCATGGTGGTTTCATGAAAGATTTAGAGTTTTCTTGGAAGGTTGTCACTCATAAATGAAGTAATCATATTAAGAACACTTCTCATAGTAGTATAGGATGCTTTGTTGTGTTTCTAGAATGGATATCACCCATAAATGAAGTACTCGGATCAGAAACACTTCACGTACCACGATAAGATGCTTTGGAGTGTTTTCTTGGATGTTTACCACCTTTAAATGAAGTAATAGTCTTGAAGCGCTTAGAATGATAGTTTACATTTATTCGTGGTGGTTTCCTGAAAGGTTTGAAGTTTTCTTGAAAGGTTACCACTAATAAATAAAGTACTCGGATCAGAAACACTTCTCGTAGCTGGATAAGATGCTTTGCGGTGTTTTCTTGAATGTTTACCACTCATAAATGAAGTAATCATATCAGGAACACTTCTCGTACTAGGATAGAATGCTTTGAGGTATTATCTTGTATGTTTATCACCCATAAAGGAAGTACTCGGAGCAGAAACACTTCTCATAGCAGGATGAGATGCTTTGCGCTGTTTTCTTGAATGTTACCACTCATAAATGAAGTAATCATATCAGGAACACTTCTCGTGATAGAATGCTTTGAGGTATTTTCTTGAATGTTTATCACCCATAAATGAAGTACTCGGATCAGAAACACATCTCGTAGCAGGATAAAATGCTTTGTGGTGATTTCATGAATGTTTGCCACCCATAAATGAAGTAATAGTCATGAAGCGCTTAGAGTGGCATTCTACGCTTCTTCGTGGTGGATTCCTCAAAGGTTTGGAGTTCTCTGGAAAGATTACCATCCATAAATGAAGTACTTTGATTGCAAACACTTCTCGTCGCGGGATAAGATGCTTTGTGCTGTTTTCTTGAATGTTTACATCCAATAAATGAATTAATCAGATATAAAGCACCTAAAATGGTATTCTATGCTTCTTCGTGGTGGTTTCATGAAAGGTTTGAGTTTTCTTGGAAAGTTACCAATCATAAATGAAGATTCAGATCGGAAACACATCTCGTGGTAGGATAGGATGCTTTGTGGTGTATTCTTGATTGTTTATCACCCATAAATGAAGTACTAGGATAAGAAACATTTCTCGTAGTAGGATAAGATGCTTTGCGGTGTTTTCTTGAATGCTTACCACTCATAAATGAAGTAATCATATCAGGAACACTTCTCGTACTAGGATAGAATGCTTTGAGGTATTTCCTTGAATGTTTATCACCCATAAATGAAGTACTCGGATCAGAAACACTTCTCGTAGCAGGATAAGATGCTTTGCGGTGTTTTCTTGAATGTTTACCACCCATAAATGATGTAATCATATCAGGAACACTTCTCGTACTAGGATAGAATGCTTTGAGGTATTATCTTGTATGTTTATCACGCATAAAGGAAGGATCAGAAACACTTCTCATAGCAGGATAAGATGCTTTGCGGTGTTTTCTTGAATGCTTACCACTCATAAATGAAGTATTCATATCTGGAACACTTCTCGTACTAAGATAGAAAGCTTTGAGGTATTTTCTTGAATGTTTATCACCCATAAATGAAGTACTCGGATCAGAAACACTTCTCGTAGCAGGATAAGATACTTTGCGGTGTTTACTTGAATGTTTACCAATCATAAATGAAGTAATCATATCAGGAACACTTCTCGTACTAGGATAGAATGCTTTGAGGTATTTTCTTGAATGTTTATCACCCATAAATGAAGTACTCGGATCAGAAACACTTCTCGTAGCAGGATAAGATGCTTTGCGGTGTTTTCTTGAATGTTTACCACTCATAAATGATGTAATCATATCAGGAACACTTCTCGTACTAGGATAGAATGCTTTGAGGTATTATCTTGTATGTTTATCACCCATAAATGAAGTACTCGGATCAGAAACACATCTCGTAGCAGCATAAGATGCTTTGTGGTGATTTCTTGAATGTTTGCCACCCATAAATGAAGTAATAGTCATGAAGTGCTTAGAATGGCATTCTACGCTTCTTCGTGGTTGTTTCCTGAAAGGTTCGGAGTTCTCTGGAAAGTTTACCACCCATAAATGAAGTACTCTGATTGCAAACACTTCTCGTCGCGGGATAAGATGCTTTGTGGTGTTTTCTTGAATGTTTACATCCAATAAATGAATTAATCGGATATAAAGCACCTAAAATGGTATTCTATGCTTCTTCGTGCTGGTTCGTGAAAGGTTAGAGTTTTCTTGGAAAGTTACCAATCATAAATGAAGATTCAGATCAGAAACACATCTCGTAGTAGGATAGAATGCTTTGTGGTGTTTTCATGAATTGTTATCACCCATAAATGAAGTACTCGGATCAGAAACACTTCTCGTTGCAGGATAAAATGCTTTATGGTGTTTTGTTGAATGTTTACCACACATAAATGAAGTAATAGTCTTGAAACTCTTAGAGTGGTATTCTACATTTCTTCGTGATGGTTTCCTAAATGGTTTGGTGTTTGTTTGAAAGGTTACCACCCATAAATAGAGTACTCGGATCAGAAACACTTACCGTAACAGGATAAGATGCTTTGCGGTGTTTTCTTGAATGTTTACCACCCATAAATGAAGTAATAGTCATGAATCACTTAGAGTGGTATTCTACACTTCTTCGTGGTGGTTTCTTGAAAGGTTTGGAGTTTTCTTGAAAAGTTACCACAAATAAATGAAGTACTCAGATCAGAAACACTTCTCGTAGCAGGATAAGACGCTTTGCGGTGTTTTTTTAATGTTTACCACCCATAAATGAAGTAATCAGACATGAAGCACTTATAATGGTACTTTATGCTTATTCATGGTGGTTTCATGAAAGATTTAGAGTTTTCTTGGAAGGTTGTCACTCATAAATGAAGTAATCATATTAAGAACACTTCTCATAGTAGTATAGGATGCTTTGTTGTGTTTCTAGAATGGATATCACCCATAAATGAAGTACTCGGATCAGAAACACTTCACGTACCACGATAAGATGCTTTGGAGTGTTTTCTTGGATGTTTACCACCTTTAAATGAAGTAATAGTCTTGAAGCGCTTAGAATGATAGTTTACATTTATTCGTGGTGGTTTCCTGAAAGGTTTGAAGTTTTCTTGAAAGGTTACCACTAATAAATAAAGTACTCGGATCAGAAACACTTCTCGTAGCTGGATAAGATGCTTTGCGGTGTTTTCTTGAATGTTTACCACTCATAAATGAAGTAATCATATCAGGAACACTTCTCGTACTAGGATAGAATGCTTTGAGGTATTATCTTGTATGTTTATCACCCATAAAGGAAGTACTCGGAGCAGAAACACTTCTCATAGCAGGATGAGATGCTTTGCGCTGTTTTCTTGAATGTTACCACTCATAAATGAAGTAATCATATCAGGAACACTTCTCGTGATAGAATGCTTTGAGGTATTTTCTTGAATGTTTATCACCCATAAATGAAGTACTCGGATCAGAAACACATCTCGTAGCAGGATAAAATGCTTTGTGGTGATTTCATGAATGTTTGCCACCCATAAATGAAGTAATAGTCATGAAGCGCTTAGAGTGGCATTCTACGCTTCTTCGTGGTGGATTCCTCAAAGGTTTGGAGTTCTCTGGAAAGATTACCATCCATAAATGAAGTACTTTGATTGCAAACACTTCTCGTCGCGGGATAAGATGCTTTGTGCTGTTTTCTTGAATGTTTACATCCAATAAATGAATTAATCAGATATAAAGCACCTAAAATGGTATTCTATGCTTCTTCGTGGTGGTTTCATGAAAGGTTTGAGTTTTCTTGGAAAGTTACCAATCATAAATGAAGATTCAGATCGGAAACACATCTCGTGGTAGGATAGGATGCTTTGTGGTGTATTCTTGATTGTTTATCACCCATAAATGAAGTACTAGGATAAGAAACATTTCTCGTAGTAGGATAAGATGCTTTGCGGTGTTTTCTTGAATGCTTACCACTCATAAATGAAGTAATCATATCAGGAACACTTCTCGTACTAGGATAGAATGCTTTGAGGTATTTCCTTGAATGTTTATCACCCATAAATGAAGTACTCGGATCAGAAACACTTCTCGTAGCAGGATAAGATGCTTTGCGGTGTTTTCTTGAATGTTTACCACCCATAAATGATGTAATCATATCAGGAACACTTCTCGTACTAGGATAGAATGCTTTGAGGTATTATCTTGTATGTTTATCACGCATAAAGGAAGGATCAGAAACACTTCTCATAGCAGGATAAGATGCTTTGCGGTGTTTTCTTGAATGCTTACCACTCATAAATGAAGTATTCATATCTGGAACACTTCTCGTACTAAGATAGAATGCTTTGAGGTATTTTCTTGAATGTTTATCACCCATAAATGAAGTACTCGGATCAGAAACACTTCTCGTAGAAGGATAAGATACTTTGCGGTGTTTACTTGAATGTTTACCAATCATAAATGAAGTAATCATATCAGGAACACTTCTCGTACTAGGATAGAATGCTTTGAGGTATTTTCTTGAATGTTTATCACCCATAAATGAAGTACTCGGATCAGAAACACTTCTCGTAGCAGGATAAGATGCTTTGCGGTGTTTTCTTGAATGTTTACCACTCATAAATGATGTAATCATATCAGGAACACTTCTCGTACTAGGATAGAATGCTTTGAGGTATTATCTTGTATGTTTATCACCCATAAATGAAGTACTCGGATCAGAAACACATCTCGTAGCAGCATAAGATGCTTTGTGGTGATTTCTTGAATGTTTGCCACCCATAAATGAAGTAATAGTCATGAAGTGCTTAGAATGGCATTCTACGCTTCTTCGTGGTTGTTTCCTGAAAGGTTCGGAGTTCTCTGGAAAGTTTACCACCCATAAATGAAGTACTCTGATTGCAAACACTTCTCGTCGCGGGATAAGATGCTTTGTGGTGTTTTCTTGAATGTTTACATCCAATAAATTAATTAATCGGATATAAAGCACCTAAAATGGTATTCTATGCTTCTTCGTGCTGGTTCGTGAAAGGTTAGAGTTTTCTTGGAAAGTTACCAATCATAAATGAAGATTCAGATCAGAAACACATCTCGTAGTAGGATAGAATGCTTTGTGGTGTTTTCATGAATTGTTATCACCCATAAATGAAGTACTCGGATCAGAAACACTTCTCGTTGCAGGATAAAATGCTTTATGGTGTTTTGTTGAATGTTTACCACACATAAATGAAGTAATAGTCTTGAAACTCTTAGAGTGGTATTCTACATTTCTTCGTGATGGTTTCCTAAATGGTTTGGTGTTTGTTTGAAAGGTTACCACCCATAAATAGAGTACTCGGATCAGAAACACTTACCGTAACAGGATAAGATGCTTTGCGGTGTTTTCTTGAATGTTTACCACCCATAAATGAAGTAATAGTCATGAATCACTTAGAGTGGTATTCTACACTTCTTCGTGGTGGTTTCTTGAAAGGTTTGGAGTTTTCTTGAAAAGTTACCACAAATAAATGAAGTACTCAGATCAGAAACACTTCTCGTAGCAGGATAAGACGCTTTGCGGTGTTTTTTTAATGTTTACCACCCATAAATGAAGTAATCAGACATGAAGCACTTATAATGGTACTTTATGCTTATTCATGGTGGTTTCATGAAAGATTTAGAGTTTTCTTGGAAGGTTGTCACTCATAAATGAAGTAATCATATTAAGAACACTTCTCATAGTAGTATAGGATGCTTTGTTGTGTTTCTAGAATGGATATCACCCATAAATGAAGTACTCGGATCAGAAACACTTCACGTACCACGATAAGATGCTTTGGAGTGTTTTCTTGGATGTTTACCACCTTTAAATGAAGTAATAGTCTTGAAGCGCTTAGAATGATAGTTTACATTTATTCGTGGTGGTTTCCTGAAAGGTTTGAAGTTTTCTTGAAAGGTTACCACTAATAAATAAAGTACTCGGATCAGAAACACTTCTCGTAGCTGGATAAGATGCTTTGCGGTGTTTTCTTGAATGTTTACCACTCATAAATGAAGTAATCATATCAGGAACACTTCTCGTACTAGGATAGAATGCTTTGAGGTATTATCTTGTATGTTTATCACCCATAAAGGAAGTACTCGGAGCAGAAACACTTCTCATAGCAGGATGAGATGCTTTGCGCTGTTTTCTTGAATGTTACCACTCATAAATGAAGTAATCATATCAGGAACACTTCTCGTGATAGAATGCTTTGAGGTATTTTCTTGAATGTTTATCACCCATAAATGAAGTACTCGGATCAGAAACACATCTCGTAGCAGGATAAAATGCTTTGTGGTGATTTCATGAATGTTTGCCACCCATAAATGAAGTAATAGTCATGAAGCGCTTAGAGTGGCATTCTACGCTTCTTCGTGGTGGATTCCTCAAAGGTTTGGAGTTCTCTGGAAAGATTACCATCCATAAATGAAGTACTTTGATTGCAAACACTTCTCGTCGCGGGATAAGATGCTTTGTGCTGTTTTCTTGAATGTTTACATCCAATAAATGAATTAATCAGATATAAAGCACCTAAAATGGTATTCTATGCTTCTTCGTGGTGGTTTCATGAAAGGTTTGAGTTTTCTTGGAAAGTTACCAATCATAAATGAAGATTCAGATCGGAAACACATCTCGTGGTAGGATAGGATGCTTTGTGGTGTATTCTTGATTGTTTATCACCCATAAATGAAGTACTAGGATAAGAAACATTTCTCGTAGTAGGATAAGATGCTTTGCGGTGTTTTCTTGAATGCTTACCACTCATAAATGAAGTAATCATATCAGGAACACTTCTCGTACTAGGATAGAATGCTTTGAGGTATTTCCTTGAATGTTTATCACCCATAAATGAAGTACTCGGATCAGAAACACTTCTCGTAGCAGGATAAGATGCTTTGCGGTGTTTTCTTGAATGTTTACCACCCATAAATGATGTAATCATATCAGGAACACTTCTCGTACTAGGATAGAATGCTTTGAGGTATTATCTTGTATGTTTATCACGCATAAAGGAAGGATCAGAAACACTTCTCATAGCAGGATAAGATGCTTTGCGGTGTTTTCTTGAATGCTTACCACTCATAAATGAAGTATTCATATCTGGAACACTTCTCGTACTAAGATAGAAAGCTTTGAGGTATTTTCTTGAATGTTTATCACCCATAAATGAAGTACTCGGATCAGAAACACTTCTCGTAGCAGGATAAGATACTTTGCGGTGTTTACTTGAATGTTTACCAATCATAAATGAAGTAATCATATCAGGAACACTTCTCGTACTAGGATAGAATGCTTTGAGGTATTTTCTTGAATGTTTATCACCCATAAATGAAGTACTCGGATCAGAAACACTTCTCGTAGCAGGATAAGATGCTTTGCGGTGTTTTCTTGAATGTTTACCACTCATAAATGATGTAATCATATCAGGAACACTTCTCGTACTAGGATAGAATGCTTTGAGGTATTATCTTGTATGTTTATCACCCATAAATGAAGTACTCGGATCAGAAACACATCTCGTAGCAGCATAAGATGCTTTGTGGTGATTTCTTGAATGTTTGCCACCCATAAATGAAGTAATAGTCATGAAGTGCTTAGAATGGCATTCTACGCTTCTTCGTGGTTGTTTCCTGAAAGGTTCGGAGTTCTCTGGAAAGTTTACCACCCATAAATGAAGTACTCTGATTGCAAACACTTCTCGTCGCGGGATAAGATGCTTTGTGGTGTTTTCTTGAATGTTTACATCCAATAAATGAATTAATCGGATATAAAGCACCTAAAATGGTATTCTATGCTTCTTCGTGCTGGTTCGTGAAAGGTTAGAGTTTTCTTGGAAAGTTACCAATCATAAATGAAGATTCAGATCAGAAACACATCTCGTAGTAGGATAGAATGCTTTGTGGTGTTTTCATGAATTGTTATCACCCATAAATGAAGTACTCGGATCAGAAACACTTCTCGTTGCAGGATAAAATGCTTTATGGTGTTTTGTTGAATGTTTACCACACATAAATGAAGTAATAGTCTTGAAACTCTTAGAGTGGTATTCTACATTTCTTCGTGATGGTTTCCTAAATGGTTTGGTGTTTGTTTGAAAGGTTACCACCCATAAATAGAGTACTCGGATCAGAAACACTTACCGTAACAGGATAAGATGCTTTGCGGTGTTTTCTTGAATGTTTACCACCCATAAATGAAGTAATAGTCATGAATCACTTAGAGTGGTATTCTACACTTCTTCGTGGTGGTTTCTTGAAAGGTTTGGAGTTTTCTTGAAAAGTTACCACAAATAAATGAAGTACTCAGATCAGAAACACTTCTCGTAGCAGGATAAGACGCTTTGCGGTGTTTTTTTAATGTTTACCACCCATAAATGAAGTAATCAGACATGAAGCACTTATAATGGTACTTTATGCTTATTCATGGTGGTTTCATGAAAGATTTAGAGTTTTCTTGGAAGGTTGTCACTCATAAATGAAGTAATCATATTAAGAACACTTCTCATAGTAGTATAGGATGCTTTGTTGTGTTTCTAGAATGGATATCACCCATAAATGAAGTACTCGGATCAGAAACACTTCACGTACCACGATAAGATGCTTTGGAGTGTTTTCTTGGATGTTTACCACCTTTAAATGAAGTAATAGTCTTGAAGCGCTTAGAATGATAGTTTACATTTATTCGTGGTGGTTTCCTGAAAGGTTTGAAGTTTTCTTGAAAGGTTACCACTAATAAATAAAGTACTCGGATCAGAAACACTTCTCGTAGCTGGATAAGATGCTTTGCGGTGTTTTCTTGAATGTTTACCACTCATAAATGAAGTAATCATATCAGGAACACTTCTCGTACTAGGATAGAATGCTTTGAGGTATTATCTTGTATGTTTATCACCCATAAAGGAAGTACTCGGAGCAGAAACACTTCTCATAGCAGGATGAGATGCTTTGCGCTGTTTTCTTGAATGTTACCACTCATAAATGAAGTAATCATATCAGGAACACTTCTCGTGATAGAATGCTTTGAGGTATTTTCTTGAATGTTTATCACCCATAAATGAAGTACTCGGATCAGAAACACATCTCGTAGCAGGATAAAATGCTTTGTGGTGATTTCATGAATGTTTGCCACCCATAAATGAAGTAATAGTCATGAAGCGCTTAGAGTGGCATTCTACGCTTCTTCGTGGTGGATTCCTCAAAGGTTTGGAGTTCTCTGGAAAGATTACCATCCATAAATGAAGTACTTTGATTGCAAACACTTCTCGTCGCGGGATAAGATGCTTTGTGCTGTTTTCTTGAATGTTTACATCCAATAAATGAATTAATCAGATATAAAGCACCTAAAATGGTATTCTATGCTTCTTCGTGGTGGTTTCATGAAAGGTTTGAGTTTTCTTGGAAAGTTACCAATCATAAATGAAGATTCAGATCGGAAACACATCTCGTGGTAGGATAGGATGCTTTGTGGTGTATTCTTGATTGTTTATCACCCATAAATGAAGTACTAGGATAAGAAACATTTCTCGTAGTAGGATAAGATGCTTTGCGGTGTTTTCTTGAATGCTTACCACTCATAAATGAAGTAATCATATCAGGAACACTTCTCGTACTAGGATAGAATGCTTTGAGGTATTTCCTTGAATGTTTATCACCCATAAATGAAGTACTCGGATCAGAAACACTTCTCGTAGCAGGATAAGATGCTTTGCGGTGTTTTCTTGAATGTTTACCACCCATAAATGATGTAATCATATCAGGAACACTTCTCGTACTAGGATAGAATGCTTTGAGGTATTATCTTGTATGTTTATCACGCATAAAGGAAGGATCAGAAACACTTCTCATAGCAGGATAAGATGCTTTGCGGTGTTTTCTTGAATGCTTACCACTCATAAATGAAGTATTCATATCTGGAACACTTCTCGTACTAAGATAGAATGCTTTGAGGTATTTTCTTGAATGTTTATCACCCATAAATGAAGTACTCGGATCAGAAACACTTCTCGTAGAAGGATAAGATACTTTGCGGTGTTTACTTGAATGTTTACCAATCATAAATGAAGTAATCATATCAGGAACACTTCTCGTACTAGGATAGAATGCTTTGAGGTATTTTCTTGAATGTTTATCACCCATAAATGAAGTACTCGGATCAGAAACACTTCTCGTAGCAGGATAAGATGCTTTGCGGTGTTTTCTTGAATGTTTACCACTCATAAATGATGTAATCATATCAGGAACACTTCTCGTACTAGGATAGAATGCTTTGAGGTATTATCTTGTATGTTTATCACCCATAAATGAAGTACTCGGATCAGAAACACATCTCGTAGCAGCATAAGATGCTTTGTGGTGATTTCTTGAATGTTTGCCACCCATAAATGAAGTAATAGTCATGAAGTGCTTAGAATGGCATTCTACGCTTCTTCGTGGTTGTTTCCTGAAAGGTTCGGAGTTCTCTGGAAAGTTTACCACCCATAAATGAAGTACTCTGATTGCAAACACTTCTCGTCGCGGGATAAGATGCTTTGTGGTGTTTTCTTGAATGTTTACATCCAATAAATTAATTAATCGGATATAAAGCACCTAAAATGGTATTCTATGCTTCTTCGTGCTGGTTCGTGAAAGGTTAGAGTTTTCTTGGAAAGTTACCAATCATAAATGAAGATTCAGATCAGAAACACATCTCGTAGTAGGATAGAATGCTTTGTGGTGTTTTCATGAATTGTTATCACCCATAAATGAAGTACTCGGATCAGAAACACTTCTCGTTGCAGGATAAAATGCTTTATGGTGTTTTGTTGAATGTTTACCACACATAAATGAAGTAATAGTCTTGAAACTCTTAGAGTGGTATTCTACATTTCTTCGTGATGGTTTCCTAAATGGTTTGGTGTTTGTTTGAAAGGTTACCACCCATAAATAGAGTACTCGGATCAGAAACACTTACCGTAACAGGATAAGATGCTTTGCGGTGTTTTCTTGAATGTTTACCACCCATAAATGAAGTAATAGTCATGAATCACTTAGAGTGGTATTCTACACTTCTTCGTGGTGGTTTCTTGAAAGGTTTGGAGTTTTCTTGAAAAGTTACCACAAATAAATGAAGTACTCAGATCAGAAACACTTCTCGTAGCAGGATAAGACGCTTTGCGGTGTTTTTTTAATGTTTACCACCCATAAATGAAGTAATCAGACATGAAGCACTTATAATGGTACTTTATGCTTATTCATGGTGGTTTCATGAAAGATTTAGAGTTTTCTTGGAAGGTTGTCACTCATAAATGAAGTAATCATATTAAGAACACTTCTCATAGTAGTATAGGATGCTTTGTTGTGTTTCTAGAATGGATATCACCCATAAATGAAGTACTCGGATCAGAAACACTTCACGTACCACGATAAGATGCTTTGGAGTGTTTTCTTGGATGTTTACCACCTTTAAATGAAGTAATAGTCTTGAAGCGCTTAGAATGATAGTTTACATTTATTCGTGGTGGTTTCCTGAAAGGTTTGAAGTTTTCTTGAAAGGTTACCACTAATAAATAAAGTACTCGGATCAGAAACACTTCTCGTAGCTGGATAAGATGCTTTGCGGTGTTTTCTTGAATGTTTACCACTCATAAATGAAGTAATCATATCAGGAACACTTCTCGTACTAGGATAGAATGCTTTGAGGTATTATCTTGTATGTTTATCACCCATAAAGGAAGTACTCGGAGCAGAAACACTTCTCATAGCAGGATGAGATGCTTTGCGCTGTTTTCTTGAATGTTACCACTCATAAATGAAGTAATCATATCAGGAACACTTCTCGTGATAGAATGCTTTGAGGTATTTTCTTGAATGTTTATCACCCATAAATGAAGTACTCGGATCAGAAACACATCTCGTAGCAGGATAAAATGCTTTGTGGTGATTTCATGAATGTTTGCCACCCATAAATGAAGTAATAGTCATGAAGCGCTTAGAGTGGCATTCTACGCTTCTTCGTGGTGGATTCCTCAAAGGTTTGGAGTTCTCTGGAAAGATTACCATCCATAAATGAAGTACTTTGATTGCAAACACTTCTCGTCGCGGGATAAGATGCTTTGTGCTGTTTTCTTGAATGTTTACATCCAATAAATGAATTAATCAGATATAAAGCACCTAAAATGGTATTCTATGCTTCTTCGTGGTGGTTTCATGAAAGGTTTGAGTTTTCTTGGAAAGTTACCAATCATAAATGAAGATTCAGATCGGAAACACATCTCGTGGTAGGATAGGATGCTTTGTGGTGTATTCTTGATTGTTTATCACCCATAAATGAAGTACTAGGATAAGAAACATTTCTCGTAGTAGGATAAGATGCTTTGCGGTGTTTTCTTGAATGCTTACCACTCATAAATGAAGTAATCATATCAGGAACACTTCTCGTACTAGGATAGAATGCTTTGAGGTATTTCCTTGAATGTTTATCACCCATAAATGAAGTACTCGGATCAGAAACACTTCTCGTAGCAGGATAAGATGCTTTGCGGTGTTTTCTTGAATGTTTACCACCCATAAATGATGTAATCATATCAGGAACACTTCTCGTACTAGGATAGAATGCTTTGAGGTATTATCTTGTATGTTTATCACGCATAAAGGAAGGATCAGAAACACTTCTCATAGCAGGATAAGATGCTTTGCGGTGTTTTCTTGAATGCTTACCACTCATAAATGAAGTATTCATATCTGGAACACTTCTCGTACTAAGATAGAATGCTTTGAGGTATTTTCTTGAATGTTTATCACCCATAAATGAAGTACTCGGATCAGAAACACTTCTCGTAGAAGGATAAGATACTTTGCGGTGTTTACTTGAATGTTTACCAATCATAAATGAAGTAATCATATCAGGAACACTTCTCGTACTAGGATAGAATGCTTTGAGGTATTTTCTTGAATGTTTATCACCCATAAATGAAGTACTCGGATCAGAAACACTTCTCGTAGCAGGATAAGATGCTTTGCGGTGTTTTCTTGAATGTTTACCACTCATAAATGATGTAATCATATCAGGAACACTTCTCGTACTAGGATAGAATGCTTTGAGGTATTATCTTGTATGTTTATCACCCATAAATGAAGTACTCGGATCAGAAACACATCTCGTAGCAGCATAAGATGCTTTGTGGTGATTTCTTGAATGTTTGCCACCCATAAATGAAGTAATAGTCATGAAGTGCTTAGAATGGCATTCTACGCTTCTTCGTGGTTGTTTCCTGAAAGGTTCGGAGTTCTCTGGAAAGTTTACCACCCATAAATGAAGTACTCTGATTGCAAACACTTCTCGTCGCGGGATAAGATGCTTTGTGGTGTTTTCTTGAATGTTTACATCCAATAAATTAATTAATCGGATATAAAGCACCTAAAATGGTATTCTATGCTTCTTCGTGCTGGTTCGTGAAAGGTTAGAGTTTTCTTGGAAAGTTACCAATCATAAATGAAGATTCAGATCAGAAACACATCTCGTAGTAGGATAGAATGCTTTGTGGTGTTTTCATGAATTGTTATCACCCATAAATGAAGTACTCGGATCAGAAACACTTCTCGTTGCAGGATAAAATGCTTTATGGTGTTTTGTTGAATGTTTACCACACATAAATGAAGTAATAGTCTTGAAACTCTTAGAGTGGTATTCTACATTTCTTCGTGATGGTTTCCTAAATGGTTTGGTGTTTGTTTGAAAGGTTACCACCCATAAATAGAGTACTCGGATCAGAAACACTTACCGTAACAGGATAAGATGCTTTGCGGTGTTTTCTTGAATGTTTACCACCCATAAATGAAGTAATAGTCATGAATCACTTAGAGTGGTATTCTACACTTCTTCGTGGTGGTTTCTTGAAAGGTTTGGAGTTTTCTTGAAAAGTTACCACAAATAAATGAAGTACTCAGATCAGAAACACTTCTCGTAGCAGGATAAGACGCTTTGCGGTGTTTTTTTAATGTTTACCACCCATAAATGAAGTAATCAGACATGAAGCACTTATAATGGTACTTTATGCTTATTCATGGTGGTTTCATGAAAGATTTAGAGTTTTCTTGGAAGGTTGTCACTCATAAATGAAGTAATCATATTAAGAACACTTCTCATAGTAGTATAGGATGCTTTGTTGTGTTTCTAGAATGGATATCACCCATAAATGAAGTACTCGGATCAGAAACACTTCACGTACCACGATAAGATGCTTTGGAGTGTTTTCTTGGATGTTTACCACCTTTAAATGAAGTAATAGTCTTGAAGCGCTTAGAATGATAGTTTACATTTATTCGTGGTGGTTTCCTGAAAGGTTTGAAGTTTTCTTGAAAGGTTACCACTAATAAATAAAGTACTCGGATCAGAAACACTTCTCGTAGCTGGATAAGATGCTTTGCGGTGTTTTCTTGAATGTTTACCACTCATAAATGAAGTAATCATATCAGGAACACTTCTCGTACTAGGATAGAATGCTTTGAGGTATTATCTTGTATGTTTATCACCCATAAAGGAAGTACTCGGAGCAGAAACACTTCTCATAGCAGGATGAGATGCTTTGCGCTGTTTTCTTGAATGTTACCACTCATAAATGAAGTAATCATATCAGGAACACTTCTCGTGATAGAATGCTTTGAGGTATTTTCTTGAATGTTTATCACCCATAAATGAAGTACTCGGATCAGAAACACATCTCGTAGCAGGATAAAATGCTTTGTGGTGATTTCATGAATGTTTGCCACCCATAAATGAAGTAATAGTCATGAAGCGCTTAGAGTGGCATTCTACGCTTCTTCGTGGTGGATTCCTCAAAGGTTTGGAGTTCTCTGGAAAGATTACCATCCATAAATGAAGTACTTTGATTGCAAACACTTCTCGTCGCGGGATAAGATGCTTTGTGCTGTTTTCTTGAATGTTTACATCCAATAAATGAATTAATCAGATATAAAGCACCTAAAATGGTATTCTATGCTTCTTCGTGGTGGTTTCATGAAAGGTTTGAGTTTTCTTGGAAAGTTACCAATCATAAATGAAGATTCAGATCGGAAACACATCTCGTGGTAGGATAGGATGCTTTGTGGTGTATTCTTGATTGTTTATCACCCATAAATGAAGTACTAGGATAAGAAACATTTCTCGTAGTAGGATAAGATGCTTTGCGGTGTTTTCTTGAATGCTTACCACTCATAAATGAAGTAATCATATCAGGAACACTTCTCGTACTAGGATAGAATGCTTTGAGGTATTTCCTTGAATGTTTATCACCCATAAATGAAGTACTCGGATCAGAAACACTTCTCGTAGCAGGATAAGATGCTTTGCGGTGTTTTCTTGAATGTTTACCACCCATAAATGATGTAATCATATCAGGAACACTTCTCGTACTAGGATAGAATGCTTTGAGGTATTATCTTGTATGTTTATCACGCATAAAGGAAGGATCAGAAACACTTCTCATAGCAGGATAAGATGCTTTGCGGTGTTTTCTTGAATGCTTACCACTCATAAATGAAGTATTCATATCTGGAACACTTCTCGTACTAAGATAGAATGCTTTGAGGTATTTTCTTGAATGTTTATCACCCATAAATGAAGTACTCGGATCAGAAACACTTCTCGTAGAAGGATAAGATACTTTGCGGTGTTTACTTGAATGTTTACCAATCATAAATGAAGTAATCATATCAGGAACACTTCTCGTACTAGGATAGAATGCTTTGAGGTATTTTCTTGAATGTTTATCACCCATAAATGAAGTACTCGGATCAGAAACACTTCTCGTAGCAGGATAAGATGCTTTGCGGTGTTTTCTTGAATGTTTACCACTCATAAATGATGTAATCATATCAGGAACACTTCTCGTACTAGGATAGAATGCTTTGAGGTATTATCTTGTATGTTTATCACCCATAAATGAAGTACTCGGATCAGAAACACATCTCGTAGCAGCATAAGATGCTTTGTGGTGATTTCTTGAATGTTTGCCACCCATAAATGAAGTAATAGTCATGAAGTGCTTAGAATGGCATTCTACGCTTCTTCGTGGTTGTTTCCTGAAAGGTTCGGAGTTCTCTGGAAAGTTTACCACCCATAAATGAAGTACTCTGATTGCAAACACTTCTCGTCGCGGGATAAGATGCTTTGTGGTGTTTTCTTGAATGTTTACATCCAATAAATTAATTAATCGGATATAAAGCACCTAAAATGGTATTCTATGCTTCTTCGTGCTGGTTCGTGAAAGGTTAGAGTTTTCTTGGAAAGTTACCAATCATAAATGAAGATTCAGATCAGAAACACATCTCGTAGTAGGATAGAATGCTTTGTGGTGTTTTCATGAATTGTTATCACCCATAAATGAAGTACTCGGATCAGAAACACTTCTCGTTGCAGGATAAAATGCTTTATGGTGTTTTGTTGAATGTTTACCACACATAAATGAAGTAATAGTCTTGAAACTCTTAGAGTGGTATTCTACATTTCTTCGTGATGGTTTCCTAAATGGTTTGGTGTTTGTTTGAAAGGTTACCACCCATAAATAGAGTACTCGGATCAGAAACACTTACCGTAACAGGATAAGATGCTTTGCGGTGTTTTCTTGAATGTTTACCACCCATAAATGAAGTAATAGTCATGAATCACTTAGAGTGGTATTCTACACTTCTTCGTGGTGGTTTCTTGAAAGGTTTGGAGTTTTCTTGAAAAGTTACCACAAATAAATGAAGTACTCAGATCAGAAACACTTCTCGTAGCAGGATAAGACGCTTTGCGGTGTTTTTTTAATGTTTACC